>NW_004624793.1:12752734-12808593 GCF_000247695.1 Heterocephalus glaber
AAAAAAAAAAAGAAATAACAAATAATATTATGTCACATTTTTTCAGATTTTTAAATAGAAATAAAAGCCATGGTGGATAAAAATATTCCCATTCCTTCCTATCTGAAGAACTAATTATTATCATGTATTTTGTGTACCTTTTGAATCTATTCCACACACACTTCACATCCGTAAAGTACCATATAGAGTGCCATTTATATGCATGGTTTTACAATGTAAGTTCAAGGATACTTTCCTATCACTCAACAGTATTTCTGAGATCCACCTGTGTTGATGTCTGTAACTAGAGATTATTCCTTTAACTCTGGTATAATGTTCTAAATATACCATCTTCTACTGTCAAGTTAGATATTTAAGTTGTTTCCAGTTTTTCTTCCAGAAAATCAGTTCAGTAATAATTGAACTTGCATTTGTCTTCCTAGGAAACAGCTAGAGGTTATTTCTGAATATAAACACTGTAAATGAAAATAATGTTTGTGATGAAACTGTAGTAGGAAGGTAACACAGTAACGGTGGCCCCGGTACTTAGTAAGATGACCTGGTTAACTCCTCTTTACGATGGTTACAATCTGTGAATAAACTCTGGATCAGACAGAGATCAGCCCTGGCAGGTAACCAGTTCCACTCTCATTGTTCTAATTTTACTTCTTGGGAGAAAAAAAAAAAATGTTTAAGCAAAAAATCATCTACAACTAATGGTACCCGAAAGCCATTTTAACACATTAATTCGATGCTAATGATGTAGTCAACAAATATAAAATGCAGGCATCTCATTAACATAAGCCTGGAACAACCAGTTTCCCTGAAAACTCCAATTCCATCTTCCATCTCTGTTTTACTTCAGATCTTCTCTGGTCTAGCGAATGAGCTCAAGCTTTCCACCATCTCCAATGAAATGATATTCAATTATCTAACTAAACATGGAGGGAACTCATATTTCTAAGCTGCCCTCCAGCTGTTTAAATAGCTCCGAACCCCAAACAAGCTGAGTGTGTCGCACATTATGCCGTCAGAGCCTGGAGGAGGAAGAATGGTAGAGAAATAGGAATGGTAGAGAAATAGGTATCAACCACAGGAAGCAAAATTAGCACAAGGAGGGCCATTAAAGAAATGATCTACACAGAAAAATTCCAGCTATGTGCTGCTTCTCTCTTCAGCTTCCCCACTCCTACACAAGCATGTTATGCATCAAAAAGATACCATCTCTATTGCAAACTGACATTTTCACAAACATTAATAAGTGCTCTCTCCTGTAGCACCATAAACTCCTTCCCACACACAATTTCTTCCACCCCTCCCATCCCATTTGAAGCAAAAAGCAAACATCCTCAATAAAAACATCCACAGCCGCCCAGACTTGTGGGAGCTGCCTTCCATCCCTGAGGAAGAGGAACACTGTCTGATCAACAGAGATGGGGGATTTTAATGCTGTGGGACAGATTGCACTCAATGGATGGTGATGGAGATGGACACCAGGACTTCCTTCTGGAGGGAAGGACTTCCCCCATGGATAAGCCAGGGCACAACAAATCCTACTTCTGCAGCCATCCAGAGCTTAGGGCTGGGGTCTCCCACATGGTGGCTCTGCTCACATCTCCTATGGGATCTGGGTCCTCCCTTTCCTTTCCTGGCTCCTCACAAGGTGTCTGCGCAGGCTACACACTCCACCAGCATAGTCCAAGCTGCACATCACGGCACACTGCGTGCACATGGGGTGGAGATGTGCAAATCTCCTTCCCCTCTGAGACCCTCTGCACCTGTTGCTGTGGCTGGACATGGTGGAGGGCACTGCCTGAAGACTTGAGTTGGAGCTTCGTCCTGAGTGTGGTGGTGGTGAAAGGGGCTGAATCTTCACAAAGCGGAGCCATGGTCCTCCTCTCCTGGGCTTCCCGTCCCACCACATGATCTCACCCTCTTGAAAGTGCTCCCACCACTGTGATGTCACCATCACAAGATGACACAGCTAAGAAGACCCTTGTCAGAGCCAGCCCTCTGCTCTTTGGACTTTCGGCCTCTAAAACAGTGAGGTACACAAACCTCTTTTTTGTATAAGTAGCCAGCATCAGGTATTCTGTTACAGTAACAACTAATGGACTAAAACTTCCATCCTAGTCAGAGATGCCCTAACAAACGTTCCCAAACTTAAATATGAATAGAAGTCTAGGATCAGGCCAATCTTCCCAAACCCCGTCCTGCTTCATATTTAATGATTAACACCATAGGTCTTGACTATCTCTGGCCCCTGGGGTTCTGAGATCATATCCTGACTTCTGCAACCTCTCTTGAGCTCTGGAAAACCTGGCAAGAAGCAGGAGAGAAGTTAACTTGAAACACTGGCCAGCTTCTTGGTGGAAGAACACAGTTTACGAGTCAGACCTCATAGCCTTGGGACACCAGGAAAACGCCTCTCCAGCTGCAACAGTGAGGAATTCCAAAAACAGGAGCCTAACGAGCAGGTGGCGCAAAGGGAGTGTGGGCAGTCGGAACAACGCAAGGCTGGCGGGGCAGCGGCAGGTCAGGCCTGTTGCTCCACTTACCCAAGCCGGGGAGGAGCCAGGCTGCGCTCCAGACCCCTGTGTACCACTTGCTCGTCTTCCTGCACAAGCAAAGCCAACCGGGGAGATGACAAATACCTGCAGCGGCTGAACTCAGCAAGGATGAAAGTGGCAACCCTGGCTAAAGTTTCCTTTTAATAAAAAATGGAAAACACTGAAGAACAAAGAGAAAATTTTAAGTGAGACAACATGTTCACGCATTAGGAGGCAACAAAGAGAATTCGGAACAGATGAGTGATAGCATCTTGAAACTTAAGGCAGTCTTTATGTATCTTCAACAGCTGGATGAGCAATGGATAACAAAATACACACAAAATTCAAATATGCTTTTTTTTTTAGTACTGGGGATCGAACTCAGGACCTTGCACTTTCAAATATGCTTTTTCTGTGGCCTCCAGAACCCCTAAGAAGCGACTAGGCAGTGTCCACAGTCATAAACAAGAAAGAGAATGCAGAGATAAGCTCTATAATTTATTTAATCAGCTCACATTAAGAGCACAAAATCTGTTTTCAGGAACAAAAGAGATTAATAATTTTATTAGAATTTTTAAAATGTCCTCTCCCTACAACAGGTAATAAGGCACTCAGAATATGAGTGGATAGGGAAGTGAAAAGTACATGATGAAACAATGAGGGTGTGTGTGTGTGTGTGTGTTACTCCATTTTCCCAGTCTAAGGCTTGGCTATAATAGAATTTTCCTTGAAATAGGCTACCCACCTAACAAATGCAATTCACACATCTAATGAAGTCCAGATCACCAGAGAGTTCAAGCAGGAAAGAATCTTGAAAGATCAATTATTGTGATGCCCTTGTCTTACAAATATGCAAGCTGAAGCTAAAAGTTTAACTCCCCTGCCGTCATCGAGCTCCCCTCCCCCCCACTCTCTCATTTTTCAAGTATCTTATTCCTGTGACTATTTAGCGAGAGACAGTTATTGGCTCACAGTTCAGGAGCCTGGGAAGTCTAACAGCATGGTAGCAACACCTAGCCAGGCTTCTGCACTGCAATACAATATGGTGTAAGGACCAGTGAGCATGTGTGAGAGAGCACAAATATGGTGATATGCATGCTTTTTAATAAAGAACCCACTCCTAATATCAGCATTAATCTACTCATGAAGGCTGAGTTGTCCTCACCCAATCATCTCTGAAAGGTTTCACCTCTTAGTGCAGCTACAGTGCTATTCAATTTCTACATGAGCTCTGGAGGAGCCATTCAAACCACAGCAATTCCCCAGGCAGCCTCCCCCCAGCCAACCCAAAGCTTTGATCCTGAAATGTAAACCAAGTCCCACTTGGCCTCCACCAATGACTTCTCTGTCTTTGTACTCTTTCTCAGAAGCATAGAAGACATTTTTAAATCATCATCCTGGAAAACAAAATCAAATGTTAATTACAAATATGTTTTAATCTTTAAATACAGATTTTTCATATCTCGCACTGACATTTTTATAACTGGACACTGTGAGACTTTGTAAGACGATGGGTGGAACTCCTAGCTCACTGGCCAGCAAACCTGGGGGCATAAACCACTAGTCCCTTGGTCATGTATAACCCTCGGGTGCCGAGTTTGGGGTCTGGTGAGCAGAAAGACAGGATGCACTAAAGTCCTTGTTGACGGGCTGGCACCGCCCCCTCAAGAAAATTCTAAGACTCAATGTAGATCAGCAAATGTATACTGATTTGGGGGGGGTACCAGGGATCAAACTTGGGTCCTTGCGTAGCAGGCAGCGAAACCACTGAGCTAAATCCCTGGCCATAATGCATACTGATTTTAAAAATGAGTCTGAAATCGACAGCATTGTAAACTCTTGAAATAATTACAAAATGAAATCACTTGAACACATGCGAAGAATCCAACCAGACGACAGTTTTCTTGGGTTGCTTGATGTATAATCTACCAGGTCATCAAGAGGGCAAGAAATCAGACACCAGGCCAACATCTTTACAACCATTCAGGTCTTTTCACTTCAGTTTATTCTCTTGGAAACTTCACCCTTCCAAACTGAACAACGTCTGTTTAAGGTCACAAATTAGAGAATCTGATACCCAAGGGGTCTATGCATGGCCACGATGCACTGATCTGTCCTGATATTTTTTTTTTTAAAAAAGAAAGAAACAACAACAAAAATACTGGTTAGTGACTAGTGTTTTAAAAACTCCAGAGTTTTTAAAAGAAAAGCTATAGTGAGGTTGTTAAGTTTTCACAACCCGCCTTTCTCATGTCCTATTGAATATACTTTCTTTTCCTCCATCTTTGTAATTTAATTGACAAGTAAAAATTCTATATTAATGGTGTACAACATGATATTGTGATAGATATATACACATACACTGTGCAATGTCTGAATGAAGCTATTTAATGTGAGTATTCCCTCAAATCTATTCATTATCTTTGCAACATAAACCTTCAGTATCTAATAGGTCAAAAGGTTTAGCTTGAGTATCTTCAACGTAATAACCCATCAGTTAGTTTTACTTCTTAAAGAGGGATTCACAAAGTGAGCAAGAAGGCAGCAGAGGATGAGGAGAAGGTAATGGGAAACAGAAAAGGGAAAATGTATCCTTTTAATTTGACATGATTAGACTCTGCCGTGAGAAAGATTAGCAAATCGTATCACAGTTCTCTTCCACGACATGAAATCCTAGCATGTTCAAAAGCTTCCAGAACACATTTTGTTATACTAGATTGTTGACATTGCCAAGACTTGTGTTGTTTAAATACACAGATGACTCCCAAAATGCTAGAAAATAAAACGAAGTTGAAAGAGATATATATTTTTTTAATCAAAACCTTTTTCTCCATATTCAATGATAGTAAGGAATTTCTAATAACTATGGTGCTATGAGGGAGGGTATAGTAATTGTGCTGAAAAATAAAATGTGATAAATCATGACTGTTATAATTCATAATTTTAAAAATTATTATGGTTCCATGTTTTAGAATTCTGATAAAGTATATATGACATAAAATTTACCATTTTAATTATTTTAAAGCTGTATAGCTTAATAACATTAAGTACATACTCACTGTTATGTAACCCCCCTCACTCATCCATGTCCAGAACTTTTTCATCCTACACGACTTCAATGCTCATGAATCACCAATTCCCTATTTTCCTCTTCCCCAGGCCCTTGAACCACCATTCCATTTTCTTTCCTTTTCACACATACATTTGATAGAATTTCACAAATTCAAAATTAGTAACAAAAAATTCTCAGAGTTCAAATACTGATACATTGTCCAAAATGTAGTATATTAGAACAATCAACTTCATTTGCAATAAATACATTTACCAACCTTTTCAGTCATACAAAACTGTGTATGAGTGAAGTATGATTTAAGAGGATTTGTGCTTTTATCATTAACAACACTGTCATGAAGATCTATGATAGGCATTTTATTCCTATTAGTTCAGAAAGAGCATTTTCCAGAACCTGCTGAAACAAACTTACACACATTCTTAGGATTTCTGACCAGTTGCCACATTGCCCACCAGAAGGGTTGTAGCTTTCCTGCTGTTTCTGATACTCAGATGGATTGTTCTAGATTTGGTGGAGTGGGGGATGGGGTTGGATGAAGCTCAAACAATGACCTACAGTTCCAGCTAAATGTTTATACCGCACTTCCTTGCCTGAGTGCCAGGACAGGAGATCCACAAAGGTCAGGAATGGTCATGAGCTAGGAATCACATTTCCAAAAAGGGACATTTTTTGCTAAGGAAACTAAACGTACGCATCACAGTTATGCTTGATTATGTCAACCTGAGTGGCTTGGAAGCTGCTGGAGATGGGTGACTTCTGAGTGGGTCAGGGTGCGTCAGGGTGTTGTGATCGTGGGTCTGTATCTTTCTCTCATACTCTTCCCCTGCCCTGCTTCCTGACTGCCAAAAACTAGATATCTTTGCTCCTCCTCGCTTTTTACCATGGTGTTCCTGCCTTGGAACCAGCCAACCATTGACTCAAACCTCTGAAACCATGAGCCAAATTAAACCTGTCCTCCTCTGAGTTGTGGGTGTTGGATACTGCGTTTCAGGGATGGGAAAGTTGACTAATACAGTAGGATGTCCCCCTTTACTGACTCCTAAATCTGCTATGTTAGAAGGGCTATAAGAGAGGCGAACAAAATACATAAAGTATTTTATCTTATCCTTACTACTAACATTTTTAAAAAGCCAACCCAGGAAAGTAAACTGAATTAAAAAGACTATTGTTTTATAATATTTCAAGGTATCGACAAATCTGTGTGTCTTATGATTACATAGCAACTACTTCTGCATTTACAAGGAAATTATGCAACCAGCAACAGCTTTCTACATTGACATTTCATGTCTGAGCAATTACTTTAGCCTATTTGGGAATGGCCATCGGGAGCCTAAAGAGAAACCACCTCACTTTCGCTTTCCCCCAAATCCCATTTTAGATGAGGCTAAATTCTCTCCTCATAAAAGTTTACTGGTTCAAAAATTAGTTCTAGAAATAAACATGTCTCCCTTTGGGTTTTGCTACCAAAAAAAATCTGAAAAAAATAGAGGGGAAATGCCATAAAAGGAACTCTATACTCAATGTATCTTTATTCTTCACTGTGGTCAAGCCAGTGCTCCTTCCCCACCAAGTGGTTCCCTAGTATTCCATAATTCCTTTCCCATTTCCCCCACCGCCATCAGTTACACTAACATATGTTTTCATTTAGAGCATTATGGGTATTCTCTAGACAGTTAGTCTGTTGAAAAGAAATTAATACCAGCAGTGAGCTCTGATTGTGAATTCTCAGCAATTTCTTGTGAATTTATGGTAAGGCTATTTATACCAAAGCTGAATCTGAATGTGTATACAGTTGATGGGGCTAGTCTCTCATGCATTTGGCTTAGATCTCATTCTGTATTTAGAACAACATGGCAAAAGATTTCTCATAAGTTGATTCTCTGAAAGACAACAGACAAGATTCTCACAACAGTTTCCTGCTCCTTGTCACCAGGAGAGAATACCCACTTTTACTGAGCACCTACTAGAGGCCAGGAAGTACTGATCCTTTCACGTGTGCCATCTAGTCCTTTGCAAGCTCCACCACTAACTCACAAGGACAGGATATTACACTCACTCACACTTCACTGAGACTCACCACAGTTATGTTCAGAATTGCAGTTATGAAAACCACGTTTTGAACATTCATCTAACTCAAAATGCTAAGATGACACAGACAGCAGCAATGGCACAGCAATGAACTGGATGTGTGTGGATGAGTGAAGGAGATGGCAACTTTCAGCGATCCCCCGACATCAGCACCTGCCCACCCACATCATCGCTTGGCCTGCAGTCTCCATAGTTGAGGTGATCTCAGAACACAAACAACAGGAGCACCAAGCGACAAGAAGTACAGACAGGGTTATTTTCAAAAATATTCATAACTATCTGATGAGCCCACTGGATGTCAGGAAGAAAGAGATAAAACTGCCCATTAATTTGTTCCAAATCCCACGTTGAGAGTATTATGGTTTGTGTCTTGATGTCCCCCAAAACCTCATGCAGATGAGGTAGGTCTTTCTTTCTCAGAGGTAGTTGGATCTGAATGTGTGATGCTGGGATTAAGGGCTGTGACTGATTACTAAACCACTACACGTGAGTGATTAGTTTGGCACCTCCCTAATCCCAGTAGTCTGAATAGGATAAAGGGGGCAGAAAGATGCTGTTAAACTCTCCTTGTTGCTTTGCTACTTCATGTAAGCCATGTTGTTTCTCCTCTGCGATGCCTGTCTGTCATCCCTGCCTTAGAGCCAGCTGATTATGGACTGAAACCTCTGTAAGCCAAATAAACCCCTTCCCTTTTAACTTTGGGTGTCAAGTATTGGGTGTCTCAGCAATGAGAGAAAAGTAACTAACAGAGAGCATACACACACACACACACACACACACACACACACACACACACACTCTCTCTCTCTCTCTCTCTCTCCCTCCCTCTCTCTAATGGATTCTGACCTCAAACCCAGAGTTCTGTCTCTCCAATCGTGCTACACAATTTATGCCAGCAAACCTAAAGGTAACCACAAGGCCAGTTTACACTAAATATCTGCTGTGAATGGATGCAGCAACTCAGAAGAAAAAAGGATGAGGGCAAAACACACCTAGATGGGAAACTAGTGGTTTGACCCTGGGCAAAACCAGCTAGTAGCAGCCCGCTATTTACCGAGCACCTTGTAAGCCACGCGTCAGTATCCCATACACTATACTATCTCATTCAACCACACAACTGTCTGTCAGGTTGGAATCTGTTATCCTCATTTTCTGAATGGTAAAACCCATGTCAGAAATAAAAAGTGATGGAAGCAGGATCAGAATTTAGTTTTTTTATTTTTTATTTTTTTGGTACCAGAGATCGAACTCAGCTCCTTGTGCTTTTGAGGCAGACAGCAGAACCATTGAGCTAAATCCCCAGTCCCTAGAATTTAGTTTTTATCTAATAGTCTTTGACACAAGTCTCAATCTCTGTCTCTCTCCCCGTCCCTCCCTGCAGCCCCTCTCTTCTGGTGCTGGGGGATTGATCCCAGGGTCTCAGTACTGAGCCCCCCGCACCCCTTTTTTTGAGTCCAAGCCCTTTTGTAAGTTTTTATTTTGAGACAACATCTCACTAAGTTGCTGGTCTGGGCTTGAGCTTACCATCCTCCTGTCTCAGCCTACCAGAGTGCCACCATGCCTGGCTCAGTTTCTGCTTTGATACACCAGATCAGAATATAGACTGAAAGGGTCACCACAAGCATTTCCTGAGGCAGCACTGGTAAGATACTCTGTGACACCACCGCACAAAGAGCAGCTATCGGTACCCACAAAGGCATCACTGCAAATATCAGCACCAACAACACGGCCAGCATGGTCATCATCAGGTTGGAGAGGAAATGGGCCAGGCTCAGGGCTTCAGCCAATAAACATTTATTCGCAGTCCCAAATGCTTCGAATTATTTTTATCTCCTTCAACACCCTTCTCCAAGACAAGGAACTTAATATTTTTCCTCACTGAACAAACTTGACTTGAATATGACCTTTGTTGCAGCCTAAGTCAACACACAGGCTATTCTCTCCTTGCACCCCATGCTCAGAGCCCCAGCACTGCCAGGTTTTCTCCAGCCTCTGCCTCAGAACGAAGTAGCTGGTTTTATTTTGATAAAGGCTACTTTAAAAGTCTCAGGGGCCCTGGCTTGCCAAAGTCAAGTTTGAAAAATGCTGGTGTCAAACAACTTGGATGTCTTCTTCTAAAAATAACAGCCTGAGAATTTGGGCAGTTCTATTTTCCTTGAAGTATATGTTATCATCAGGGTGCACCCAGTCACTGACTTGAATATCTGAGTGTGTTAACAGATAACCTTCCTGAAAGTCCAGCACCGGATGTGTCCTTTGATGTTGACTTACACCCAACTTTGGGTTCTCAGAAAACATGGGCTAGTATTAAAAACAAGTATTCAAGACACACTTTAAAAACAGAATGCAGGGGTCAGGAGAATCTTCAAATACCAAAGCCCAGTCTCTACTCTCCAGGAAATTTCTTTTGGGAAATAAATTAAAACACAAGCGAGAACTTTCTGTGAGCCTACCCAAGAATATATGGGTGTTAACGTGAGAAGATACACACTTTCGTTCTTAAGTTACTGCATGAAATCAAATGTACCAATTTTCTTTCACCTTTGTGATTCTTGTGTTGAATGATCAGGAAGTTTGGACAGACCAAATGAATACTTTGAAAAGCACATCTGATGATAATAATAAAGCCACTATAAACTCTAATCTATTATTCTACTATTGTTATAGCTGTGTCTAGATGTGCCACCAAAGTCTCAAGTAGTCATAGGAAGGACTTTTTCAGAGGTGGCTGGATCTAGAGTGTGTAACACTGGAACTGATTCATGGTGCAATGCTAGGCTGAAGGGCACTAGGATTAAGGGTGTGAGCATTACCTGCCCTAAGTAGTCTGGATAAGATTAAGGGATAGAAAGAGCTGTGGTTCCCTTGTTGCTTTGCTGCCTTCTGCCCACCATGGACTGTTTTTCCTCTGCAATGCCACCTTGCCTTGCAGCCAGCTGATTATGAACTGAAACCTCTACAAACCATGAGCTAAATAAACCTTTCTCCCTTTAACTTTGGGTGTCGGGTATTTTGTCTTAGGAACAAGAAAAGTAACTAAGACAACTATCATATTAACATTATGCATACAAGGGCTGGGGATTTAGCTCAGTGGTTCCGGCACCTGCCTCGAAAGCGCAAGGTCCTGATTTTGATCCCCGGTACCAAAATTAAAAAAAAAAACATTATGCATATATATAATTGGCTATAATCTAATCTTGGTTTATCAAATGACACACTGCTAATGTGATGTTTGAGGGTTTTTTCGAGTTCTCTGTACCCCTCTCTCTCTACTGGGGATTTGGTATTAAGCTGAAGAAAGCCATCCACATCTCTGGAATGAAACTGCAATGTGGCTTAGAAGAATCCAGGACAAGGACAGAGGAGATGTGAATTCTGGCCCCACCATGGCCACCCTCTACCAGAATGACCTTGGACAATGTATTTACCCCTTAGAGCCTTACTCTTCTCTTTTACAAATGGGCATCTGGGTACAACCTTCTGTCACCCATCCAAGTTCATGTCCCGAGAACAAGATCTAGTATCACCTACCCTTCTTATCATTATTAAAATGCACACATTTATGCATCTCACTTATGAGGATAAATTAGACTTCTAAGTTAGAAATAGTAATTTCAAGTAAATATTTGTACTTATGTGTGTGTGTTGTTTTTTTTTGGTACTGGGGATCGAACTCGGGACCTTGCACTTGCAAGACAGGCGCCAGAATCACTGAGCTAAATCCCCGGCCCTCAAGTAAATATTTGTATTTATTAATTAGTCCATAAACACTGTGAAGCCCCTGCCATGGGCCAAGCACTGCACTAGGGGTAGGCATAAACCAGGACCAGGATCTGTAAATCCCCCTCCTCACAGGTAATGGAGAGGACAGACACTGAACAAGGAATTAAAAACCAAAGCCTCCCATGGTTTAGAATTACATCCATGTGTGTTCAACTATAAACAGAAGCAAGCAAATAATTAACAGAGAATTCAGCCTAGGATTACTTCCTCTGGAAGCAGAGCGAAACAACCAGGGAAAAGCATTCTGGTAGCATTAGACTTTTAAAATTGGATATCTGTGCTATTATGTGATAAACTACACTGAGAAATGTTATAGCCCCTTTTGGAAACATGCTGTATTTCACAATATGAAGTTTTAATAGATTATGTAAGAAAATAATCAGAAGGCTGGCATTACTGTTCTTCTTTAAGAATATAAAGCAGCAAAACACATGTGGTTTCAGATTGCAATACAGTCACTCTGATGTGACTTCGTCACAGATAGCATTTTAAAGAATCACAAACTCAATCTTATTTTTTTTTAATCCCACATTTCTTTTCAAAGTTCCCAAGTGTTTTCAATTAAAGTCACTGGGGTGCCCCAAGGCTGAGTGTTCAAAAAAAAAAGTCACTGGTCCATCTAATAAGTAAATTTAAAGCACTATATTATCTAACACAGATAAAACATTATTTTGGGTGGGGGATTTAGCTCAGTGGTTCTGGCACCTGCCTGGCAAGCGCAAGGTCCTGAGTTCGATCCGCAGTACCAAAAAAAACCCACATTATTTTCTCTTTTATCAAATGCGTACCCATATTATCTAAGCCTCGAGAGCTTGAAAACATAAATATCAAACATTTAGGTTTTCAAAAACGTTCAACAGCCCATACCCTGCTGAATTTTTGAAGACTGCAGGAATCTGGAGAAAGGGCTGTCAAGGATCATGCTAGTAACTGAAGGGGAGAGGAGGGTGACCAGACTACGTGAGTCCCACTCGAATGTCACGACTTCAGTGTCACTCTCGGAAAAGGGTAGGCTCCAGGCCCCCTTCTGCCCTTTTGCTCCTGCATCGCTCCAGGATGGGTGTGAGTACAGGGCCTGGGCGAGCCCTCCCTGGGAGAGGGGCACCTGGTTACCTTCCCGCCTCCCCCCAGATGCAGGCCTGTGCTACATCAATCATCCCAACAGCCAAACAGTTTATGTGCCATCCAAGGGCCACCACTTGGGGGTTAGGGGAAAACAAAGATTTTTTTTTTCTCCTAACAGGTCTCTCCTCAGCCATAAAGAAAACATAAAATAGTGACTAGACCTAAAGTTATTTCCAATGATGTATTCCATGAGCAAAAAGGGAAATTTCCTTCCTCAGTAAAGCTGAGCCTTGCAAAAAAAAGTTTGTCTTACAAGAGTTTAAATAAACTCTTAGCATGACACACAAAAGGCTGACATCATTAAAAATATCACGTTCTACAATTCCACACATAGAGTAATGAGGAACTATTACACAACCAGCCCTCTATACTCATAAGTTCCACATTCGCAGTTTCATCCAATCATTCATGGTTGGAAAATATTCTTTAAAAAGTTGTGTTCATAGTGAACATGTACGGACATCTTTATTTGGTCATTATTCTCCAAACAATACAGTGTAACAACAACCAGCATAGCATTTATATTCATTAGGTATTACACATAACAGAGATGACTTGAAGTGTACAGGAAGCTGTGTGTAGGCTTTATGCAGATACATATTTTACATAAGAAACTTGAGCTCTTGTGAATTTGGGAATCCACAGTGGTCCCAGACCCAGTCCCCTGAAAATGCTGAGGGAGGATGCGCTTGGATGTTTCCAAAGGGGAAGTTTTAACAATAAAATAATTTAACTAACAGTCTGTGCTCTTTTGCACAAGATACTTGAACATTCCTATTCCTCTGATTATTAAACATCCTATGAAAATTAAGACATAAAAAAGTTGTTTTTTTTAAAACTTGGGTGTTCATGTAACTAAAATACAATTGGTTCTTGTTATCTGTTGTAATTACATTCTACCGCTACATCAATGGCTAAGCCATTGCTCCTAGTGGAGATACAAGGTGAGGTTTCCATGGACCTTGGGTCACATTTCCATCAATGCAGACTTGTTTTGTGTGTTCCGGTCAGAAGGCACCGTACTGAGCCTCCTCCTACCTCAGTCCACATTGCTCTTCAGCGTCCACACAGTCTCTTCCCTGCTGCTCACTCCATACGGCAGGGCTACTGGCCACTGCTCACCCACGCCAGCCACCCCGAGGACTAGGGGCATCCATGGCAGTGACCAGGCCTGATCGTTCAGGGACTATGGAGACTTCCTGAAAGTACTGCTAAAGGAATCAAGGTGGGGCCCAAACTGGTCCAACAATGGCTGCCAAGGAGGAGAGAGACAGGTCACACACCCTGGGTGTGCCACTCTGGGCAGATGGCTCTCTCTCCTCCCTCTTGAGAAGCCAGGGGCACAGACAGGGAACTCAGTCCCGAAAGATCAACACAGAAAGTGCACAGGAAGAATGCCTGGTCCATGGAATCGCTGGATTCTTACAGTTAGTTAACAATTTCGATTCCTTTCCAGTGCTCGGGCAGGGAAGGCATTGACAAAGCCTCTATTCAGTGAGGCGATGCGTTCCTAGGTGATGTCACTGTGTCTGTTTGCAGTTTAAGTACCTGGTTAAAATTAAACTCTGCTAAATGCCTCCCTTACAGCACTGTTTTGGTTATCTCTGACTATGGACTTTGAGCTTTTTAAAGTATTCCCAGGAGTTACACACACACCACTTATTTTGAGAATTATCTACCAACAAACGATTTACAATCACTTTTCCTAGCGAAAACTATACACTCTAATTTTTTGAAAGTTACAGGAATGAGAAGACTAAGCTTATATTTCTGATCTACACATGACAATTAAGAATTTATCTCAAAAGTCTTAAGAGGCAAGGGCTACATCTTTATAGTTTCTATATGACTTGAAAGTCGTTCCAAGTAGCCATGAATATATTCGTGAATCTAAAACAAATTTTCTTTTAAAGAACTGTTCTGTTAAACCCAAAATGATTCCTCATACATTAATAATGAAATGAACATCTGCTATTCTACTAGTTTGGGCCTGATCCTCCACTTACCCTGAGAAGGAAAAGCAGAGGCAGCTTTCAAAAATGAAGCTTTAAATTTATACAAGCACAAAATTTCTCACCTGTCACTCTAATTACTTGTTTCCATCAAAGTCTTCTCACATTATTTAGGCACTATATGACTTTTTGTATAAAACATTGAATTTAAATGTGGGAGATGAGGTTTGTTTTCTCATCAAAACTATTCTCACATAAACATCCAACAAAATGCTTTTAAAACAAATATGAATTAAGTAGGTGTACTTGGTTTTAGTTATTAGTTTCACTAAATGGGCTTTACAATTAATAATCCAGTCTTTGAATTAAAGAAAAAAATCACACAAAAATTACTATAGATTTCTCAGAACACAGTAATATGGGGTGGTAGTTAAGGTCAATTGTGTCAACTTGATTGGCTTGGGAGCCGCCCAGGGGATTGGTACATACATCTGGATATTTCTGGGTGGGTCATGGAGGTACAATCTTGGGGTCTATATCTGGTCCTCTGCCCCTCCCCCTCTGCTCCCCTGCTTGGCTTCCCCGCTCCCATAAACTAAACATCTCTGCTCAGTCACACCCTTCCACCATGATGTCGCTGCCTTGGAGCCAGTCAGCCATGGACTGAATCCTCTGAAACCGTAAGCTAAATAAACCATTTCATCCTTTGTATTGTGAATATTGGGTATTTGGTCCTAGCAACTGGAAAGCTGATGAAAATACATGGAAAATAAGGTATTCCTTTTTAAAAATCTAAAACCTTTCAGGAACTAAACTTCAGTAATTCCAAGTAACATTTAAAAACCAATAAACCTAATTAAGAAATTTCCACTTGGGAAAGGCAGATGATTTTCAACTCCAGGACTAACAAGAAACCAAATTCCTCTCTTTGGTCTAATTTGTGGCTAGAATACAACTGAATCTTTTTACAGTAGCAAATAAGCCATGGCAGGAAAGCCCTCTGCCCTGTAACACAGGAGGGGAGCCAGGCAGAGCCAAGCCCTGAGGCCTGTTTAGGAGTGCCCCGTCCTCCGCACTGCACCTTCCTGTACCTGACATCACAGTCCTCTGCTCCCACCCAGCAGGAAAATTACTGACGAGGGAATGGAATGAGTCAGTGCCACATTTTCATCCCACTCTGGCCACTGCTCATTGTTTTTTTCCAAGGAAATAATGAAATAGGACTTTAAACCCCAACCCAGAAAGCAGCAAGCAGCTCTTTGTGAGTCCATTTGCTAGGCTCCTACTGCAAGCCCAGTCTGTAAGAAACTGAGCCTTTCTTGCAGATGAGTAAAAACTGTTGTCCCTAAACTTCTCCGAAGCATGCAAACAGCACCAAGTGCCCGGTGTGGTCAGGGCTTGTCAGCACACAGATGGCTGAGAGAACCAGGAGCTCAGAAGACCAGGGATGCAATCCTGCATCAGAGCACAGCACCAGGGAGAGCTCAGCCTCTCAGGAAAAAGCACTGCTTTTGTTGTTTTTTAGAAAACAAATTTCAGGGGCTGAGGATTTAGCTCAAGGCAAGCACAAGGTCCTGAGTTCGATTCCCAGTACCACAAAAAAAAGAAAACAAATTTCAAAGCAGCTGATATTCTTATTACCTTGATCATGGTGATAGTAACATGAGCCTAACCTAAGTCCAAACGTACCCAGTTGTATACACTAATTAGGTGCACATTTTATATACCTGAGAGGCAGGGGGAGAGGAGGAGGAGGAGGAAGTGGAAGAGGAAGAGGAAAAGAGGAGAAAGAAAAGGAGGAGAAAAAGAAGAAAGAGGGGGAGGGGGAGAAGGATAAGAAGAAGAAGGGAACCCAGGACCACGTTCCTTTAATAGATCTAGAACGTAACTCTCAGGGTGGTCTAACAGCAGGCCATGTTTAGTATAACATGACTCAAAGCCCAGCCTGCTGATGGGAGATGCAGTTACATCTCTCCCCTAAGACAGAAAAATAAACAGTCTACACAGCAAAAGACAGGAGAGAGGCCTGTTTGTTCAGCTGCAGAGATGTGTCCAAGAGGCTGTCCCTGTCCATACGTGCTGTGGGGTCTCTTCTGTCACACAGAGCTCGCTGGGGTTAGGGCCTTGCCCGTCAGGCCCTCTGAGTAGCTCTGCTGCGGTGTCTCACCTGGGCCTCTCAAGGGCCAGCCCCTGAGTGTGTCTCTCTGGAAGCTCCTGAGTTAGTTATCACCATACTAAGGTGACTCACATTCACCCACACATTTACACTATGACCCCACTTTACCCGCTGAGCAAATGGATTAGCCTTTCCTCGAAGACAGGGATGGGACTCTTGATTCTTTCTAATGACTCTAGAATCTCCTCACAGCATCTAGGACTGGGGTGTCCTTGGAACTCCCAAGTGTCAACGGGAAGACTTGATGCCTGATTTCATAGGAGCAGGGAGTCTCCTGATTGAACTAAATTTCTGTCACATCCCCACAAGGCCTTGCCCCTACACTTCCTCCTTCTCATTCTGAGAAAGGAAGAATTTGAAAGCAACTCTCACTCTGTCAGCTAATATATTTGTCAGTGTGGTGATTTTGTGTTTAAATAATTAAAATTTCCTCTACTGACCAATGAGATGGCTTTGTCAGGCAGAGCCTCTCAGCTATCATGTGACAAGCACCTTGTTCTCCAGCCCCTCCTGTCACACAGTCCCTTCACCTCAGCCCTGACATTCTAGCAAAAGACCCAGGCTACCTGTCTACAGACAAAGGCTCCTAATTACTCACCATTTTGTTGTCAGTCATAGAAATACCACGAATGTACCCTTTCCCTTTGTATTTATTTGTGCCCTAATTTCCCACTTCTTCATTCTTCTCTCAGGACAGCTGACAGAGGGTAATAAAATCATGTTTCAACAAGCCAGACATGTCCCCCATTTTGTCCTGCTCTACCTCAGGTCTGCTGTGGAGGCAGAGTCATACAGAGGGAAAAGCAGCCGGAGCTTCGTGGCTGACCCTTCCAAGGCCCTGGACCTCATTTCTCATCCGTCCTCTTGCACTAAGCCAGAATCTAAGACTCCAGTTTTTCTGAAGAGGGAAGAAAGGGCAAACACTCAGTGCCTGTCCAAGGTGGGAAGCTTGACGGCAGACACCATGTTCTCTCTGGATCCTTCTTGGATATGCTAAGTATTTTAAGTGTTCCAAGGTCCTGAGACCTGGGGTTATTTCCCCATAGCTGCAGAAAAGCTTCAGCAGTGTGCTGAAAACAGTCTAGAGCTATACTAACCCACAAGGAAGTACAATTCCCCATGAGTGCTAAAAGGCAATATCCCATCCTTACCACTGATCTGTCTTTCCAGAACAGGAAGTTGGGTTTTTCCCTAAAATAACAAAGGCAGAGCACACTTTCTCTGCTAGCTGCTTTTTAACTCCAAGCATTGTTTTAGAAATGCATTAGGCATTGTCTCTCTCTGCCTTCTCTGCTTTGGTTTAGCAAGGCTTTGACCAGGCATAATATTACTAGATTTATGACTTTGTATGTATGGTTTTAATTAAATCTCGTTTGGAAAAGCATTTCTTTTTCCTAAGTCTTCAAACAGGTGGTACTTAGATAGGACTCTCCATATCTTAGTGGCTAGTTTTTCCTGGCTCTAAACAAAGATTTTTATTATTAATTAATTAATGTATTTATTTAGGTACTGGGAATCAAACTCAGGGCCTCATGCTTTCTGGGCAGATGCCGTGCCACTGAGCTATATCCTCGGCCCTTAAACAAAGATTTTTAAGAATGCCACGGGATCAAGGATTAGGGTTAAACAAACATTTATTTACTATGCTTTGTCTCTCAGTTAACAACAGTTCAATTAATGTTGGGGGAGTGAATTCAGAAAAACCAGCCAGCCACAAAAGCCACATTTTGTATGGTTCCATTCTATGAAATCAGCCAGAAGAGGCAACTTTTGTTGCTGTCGTTCATCTGTTTGTGTTTTTCACTAAGTCAAGGTCTTGCTATGTAGTTTAGGTTGGTCTTGATCTCACCGTGTAGCCTAGGCTGGCCTCAAACTCAAGGCAGTCCTCCTGCCTCAGTCTCCTGAGCTCTGTTTATAAGCATGTGCCACCACACCGGGCACAGAAGAGGTGAATTTAGAGAGACAGATAGTAGATTAGTGGTTGTCAGGTCAGGGGAGGAAGAAATGGAGTGTGACTACTCATGAGAACAGGGTATCTTTTTGAGGTGATGAAGATGTTTGGCAGAGTACCACTCTGCTATATATAAACACATTTTCTTCATCCACTCACCTGCTGATGGGCACACTAGCTACTTCCAAGATTTAGCTAGTATGAGTTGTGCTGCTATAAACATGGATATGCATCTATCGCTGTAATATGACTTTAACTCTTTTGGGAAGACACCCAGGAGAGGGACAGTTGGGTCAAATGGACTTTCTAGTTTTAGTTTTCTGAGGAATCTCTACACTGATTCCCATAGTGGCTGTACTAGTTTACATCCCCACCAATAATGTGGAAGGGTTCCTCTCCCCCACATCCTCACCAGCATCTGCTGTGTTTTGAGTCCTTAATGACAGCATTCTTTCTGGAGTAAGACGAAATCTCCGGTTGTTCTGATTTGAACTTCTCTAAGGGCCAAAGACACTCAACATTTTTTCTGAGTACTTACTGACTTGTTTTAAAAATGGAACAGCTTCTTTTCCAGGTACGAAAACAAGGAAGAAAAGCTAAACATTTGATTTTAAATACACCTTGGCCTATCTTTTAGAACTATACCTACATCATCCTTTTGAAGGAGAAACAGAATTAAAAGATCCAGCCACCCAGTGAATCCCAGGGAAAAGTCACAAACAGAAACCACTGGATTTGTTGAAAGAGAATACAGAGTGCAAGTGGCTGTTTCCAGCTATACTCAACAGCTCTGACTGACCAAATGCTAATAAAGAGGCACTGCCAAGGAACTACTTTTTTTTTTTTTAACAGACAAATGACATTGATTAGGATATTAAGGTTTTATATAAGGTTCTTTTCTTCCATACTGGGGAGTGAATCCAAGGCCTTCGCACTGAGCTACACTCTCAGCTTCCTTTTATTTTGAGACATGTTCTCCCTAAGCCACTAGGTTGCCTAGGCTGGCTCAAACTTGTGACCCTCCTGTCTCAGCCTCCCAGAGAACTGGGATTACAGGCATGCACCTCCATGCCTGGCTGTGTATGCCATTATTTTTGGCACAGTCTTCTTCACAGTATGTTGACAGTTGGCAAATCCTTCTACCACACAATCAAACGTAAACATGTGGGGATGCTGTGTCAGAACTAAAGCTTGCAAATTAGTGAAACCCAAAGTAATGAGCTTTTACTGCAGGAGGAGATTATAAATTGTGGGAACCATATCAGTATTGTGCCTATTCTTTTGGAAATATTTTGAGCAATGATAGACTGTAAAAGTTTTCAGTCATGACAATGGTTGCTAATTTGAACATTTTGTTTACATATACACATTTATCTATGAAAATGTAAAGCACACCCCTTCCATCTGAATTTCTCCAGCTTGAGTCTGCCAGGACGGGAAGCCCCCTGAGGAGCCCAGAAACAGCCCCTGCTCAGTCTTCCTCCCAAGAATTCTGATTCTGTGGTTCTTGGTGCAGCCTGAGAACCTGCACTTCCACCTAACCAGCTCCCACGGGGCACAATGTTCCATGAACTAGGTTCCAGCACCATTACCTCGGCACTGTTCATGTAGCTCCCCCTCTCCAGGGAGCCAAAGCTAGGCTGTTTGAACCAGGATGACATAGTTGAAAGGTCTGGGGCTCAAGCAGATTTGGGCAAGCAATGTAGTTTTATCACCTGTAAGTCAGGGATAAAGCTGCCTATCTTAGGACTGGCCAGAAAGCAGCCTGTGGGTGAATACACTGCCCACAGACTCAATCCGGGGACCCTGAAGGCTGCTGTCGCCACCACCAAACTTAGATGAGCTGCTCACGGAGAAGCAAATGCTGCCTTCTAAAAAGTCCCGCTGGTTATAAAAGCATTAGAGTGAAAGACAGACAGACAGTGCAAGCAAACAAAGAATATAGATGCTCAGAACACTAAAAATAGACATCCACATTCCTAAAAACTGACGTTGTAAGAAATCACCGCATATGATACACAGTGATACCCCTTCAGCAGAAATCTTAGTATTTCGGAAAGCCATATGTGGAAATTACAACAAAATACATTCTAATGCTGTTAGGAAGTAGGTTTGCAGGTACATTCGTATCAAGATTGCTTCCTCTCCGAATGGTCCAACAACAAGAACAAGTATGCACCCGTAAGAGGAAAACCACATGGGGAAGATATCACATACCGTCCACTACAGAGGACACCTCGGTTATTTTCTTGTGGCCACGGCTCAGAGTTACTCCAAAGATGTGTGAGTCTCCCTTGTAGCATACTTCAGACTACCTGCCCTGAAAAAACCCTAACACTATTTTGGGGGACGCTGGAGATCAAACCCAGGGCATGCTAAGCACATGCTCTACCACTGAGCTATATCCCCAGCCTAGGCATAATTTTAAGTGATCTTTTTAACTGCACTGCTGAACTCGCAAGAAAGCAGAGGACCAAAGCTGCAGTGGGGGTGGGGTGGGGTCCACAGAGACACCCAGGACCCCAAGGGCCACAGAGGAATTGAGGCAGCACCAGGGACGGGCACTCATGAGATGGGGAGACAACAGCAAAAGGTCTCCAGGCCAGGTGGGCCCGGGTGCTGCAGCCGAAGGTGCTAAGGACCTGAGGGAGGACAGAGAAGCAGGAAGGTGCCAGCACACAGGAGCAAGGGGCCCAGCCCTCAGCGCTGCCTCAGAAAGACCCAGATACTGACATGAGGTACAACTTCATGTCGGTGGGCAACACAGGCTCTCTAAACTCGCTGTTTACCACTCTCGGTGTCCTAAGGTCACAGGGCTGAATTAATTCATGGCTATAAAGGACTGTGAACCCTAGGCTCCAAATCTTCAGTCGCCTCCCAGGGTTGGGCTCAGGCTGGCTTCCATTCCACCCCCAACTCACCAAAGCCCTGCGGCTGGGGGAAGAGGGGGACACTCTGTTGCATCTGGACCTCTCCTAGCAGTGGACCTCGGATCTCCGTCATCATCTGGAAGGGTATGCAATCAAGCCGGGCAGGGCACCTTCGGCTACGTGGTTCCCCAACGCCCTGCTGCGCACAGAGGACAGGCAGTGTGCGTCACAGGCCTCAGTGGAGCCAGGCCTTGTGCCATGGTCTTGCCGTCCCAACACTGCAGATGGCCCCTCAAGACCTGGGAATAGGGGTGCTTCTGTCCTGAGAGGGCTGGGGTGGGGGCATCAGCAGTCAGGGTTAAGGGCTGGGGGAGCCGGAGGCTCTGCTCCAGGTGCCAACATGGAGCATGATGCTTTTCTCCTCCACAGAAAGGAGCCACAGCCTCGGAACACCAACAACACGGTCAGAATCAGAGGACCCCTCTTCCTGGGCCTGGAAGTAAGCGCGTCGCCGGACTTCTCCCTCCCCGAAGTCACATTCCTCCAGATGCCTACACAGTCTGGGGCTCAGTGATCACGTGCACCTACTACAATTACAACCGCCTGTTATTTTGAAGGAACAGTGCCAAGCAATTAGGGCTCACTTTTTTGGATACAAGCGCAAAGCAAGTGCAAATCTGTGCGCACATGCATGCTTTCGTAAGAGTGCTTTTGCTACTCTAAGAATTCCCGGGTACAAAGAACAGATATTATCAGGCACATTCCTGAGCTGGGCTCCTCCAACCCTCCCCTCCTGCCCACCCACCAATAGAACTCTCTCCAAGGAGCAGCCAGATCCTAAATGCCCCAAGGGCATCTTAGTGCAAATGAAGGGACCTTGGTGGTCTGGTCCTTTCCTGAATCAGAACCCAGTCTGGAAGTGGATGACTGATGGAAGAAGCTTAGAAGCAAGCTGAACAGACTTTCTGGAGACTGGTCAGGCTGTGGTGCAACGAAGGTCCTGGGAAGCAGGTCCTTTTGAGGCTCTGTCCTCAAAGGGCAGCTCTGGTCTGCTGCATGGAGAGGACCGAAGGATGAGGGTGGCAAGGTGCCCAGGGTAACTGGAGGGAAGCGGGGAGACACCACCTGTTCTTAAATCAAAGAGCACTAATCCTCAAATCCACCACCCACCCGACTGGCTGCAAGGCTCAGCGGAAGCACCAAATGGAAGCTCGAAGTGATGGGGCCAACACAACTTCCTTCCCTCTGAACATGTGCAGCCCTCGGTGAACTGCTTTGCAGACATGAAAAGGGGCGTTTATGATCCATTTACAGCGCAGAGAAGTAATTATGATAGATATAAATGGTTACAGTGATGTGTACACGTCCTGGCTAAAACCTGGCCTGAGGTGGAGGTGTGGAAATGGTCAAAGTAATTCCAACTACCAGCTTCGCTCCCTTGGAAAAGCAAACCGAGCTCGTGAATGGAGGACCAGGTGAGTATACACGACTCACCTTTTTCCTTATGGCCTCAGAGTTTCCTGTGTGACCCAAAGGCGATATAAATAGTTCCCTGAACGTTTTCCTAACATTTTATTTGTTTTTACATGTAGAACTAGAGCTTTCAACCATCTAAAAGTCTTCTGCATATGGTGTGAGATGAAAAAACTGCATTTTTCCCCCCAAATGGACAGCTAAGCCATTTATGGAAGAAAGCATTCTTTTCCCACCACTTTCCATACACTTTTACCATGGATTAGTCCCTAATGTACTCTGATTCTTGATTCTACTTCTGTGCCAGTACCTGCTGTTTGATTCCACTGGCCCTAAGATGCTAATGTCCCAGTTCCCAAGTTTCAGAGATGTCCTGAACACGCACACATTTTGTGTTCCACATGAATTTAAAATCATTTCCCTGATCCCTCATCCTCCTCACCCACCACAAAACCATATAAACACTAAGGCTCTGAATGAAAGATTAAACATGTACATTCCTCTGGGGAGAACTAACATTTCACAACATTGCCTTCTCTCCTGGGGTCCACATTAAAACCATGTTGTAAAAAAAAAAAACAACCATGTTGTAAGCCCTTGTGTGAAGTTTCCCTTTTTTCTTTTCTTTTTTGGTTTTCTGAGATAAGGTCTTGCTATGTAGTTCAGGCCGACCTTGAACTCACTGTGTAGCCCAGGCTGGCCTTGAACTCACAGCGATCCTCCCTCCTCCCGAGTCAGCCTCCTGAGTGCTGGGATTACAGGGGTGCGCCATCATGCCTAGTTAGACATGCTTTCTACTTAAATTTATTTCTAAGTATTTTTTCACTTTTGGTTATGGTTTTTGTTTTTTTTTTTTTTTTGGTACTGGGGATCGAACTTGGGACCTTGTACTTGAGAAGCAGGCGGCGGAACCACTGAGCTAAATCCCTGGCCTGGTTATGATTTTTGAATCTTCTCTCATACCTAAATATTTATTCCAAATATATATGTATATATAAAACATATTTACACATATAAAATATGTTATATGTATATTATATATAAGTTAAGGAGTTATATTTACTCATTTTTCCAAATGATATGTTATTTAAATGACTACCTTGGATTTTTTTAAGGTATATGATAATAACCTTTGAAAATATAAATATCTCTTCTTCTATTTCCCATTTATTGTATAAGTTCAAAATCTTTAAAATAGTATTGAGTAACAGTGGCAATAAATTATATATTTGGCTAGTTTTAATGAAAATGGCTGTAGTTCTTCACCACTTAATTATGTGCTGCTGGATTTTTGGCAATTACTTTTCATCTTATGTAAGTAATTTCCATCTGTTCTTATTTTACTCAGATATGAAAAGTTGTAGCTTACAACAATTGTTTTCTTTTTAAACATCTAATGATTTTTTTCCCTTTACTTTATTATTTTGAAAGCTTCCCTAGTGTATAATCACCTCTGTATTCATGGAATAAGCCATAGTCATGCTGCCTTTTTAAAAAACACACTCCTGGTTAAATTATTCCTATTTTATTTATAAGTGTGGCTCCTATATTCATCAGTAAAACTGATCTAGGCTTTCTCAATCCCTACTATCTTTAGTAGGGTTTGTGTTCATATATCTATTTCTGATACTATAGCTAATATGTGTCCTTTGAAAAGTGGCTAAAAAACGATCTAGGCCTGGTACTTTTTGACAAATATATATTCATCCTGGAGAAATAAAATGATAAGCTCATAAGAATTTATGTACAAGTCTGGACTGGCATGAAAACTTGGAAATATCTCAAATGTCCATCAACAGGAAATGAGTTGAATAACTTATGGCTAATCTAAACTATGAGTTATTATGCAGCAATTTTAAAAAGTTAGATTGGTATCTCTGAACCTGGAAAGTTGTCTATAGTGTGTTGTTGACGAAAAAGGAAAAAAATGCATCCATACATGTATGTTAAGTGTACATGACTTTAGGAGAAGATTAAGTTAACATTATCAAGCTGTTGAAGCCCTTAGTCTAGTCTAGGACAAAGTGGGAGGGAACTGCTAAGGGATAGGGTCATTATATTTGAAGGAAGAAACATTTCCTTAAAGGGAGAAAAATACAGAAATACATGAAAGTCATAATCAGTGATCTCTGAATGATGACACTAGGGATGATTTCTCTTTGCTATTTGACTGTATTTTCCACTTTTCTGTAATAACAGTGTTGCATGTGTTGTGTTTCAAGCTAAGAACAATGGAGGATATCATCATTTTTTTGTTTTCAAGTGTTTGAGGGGGAGTGGACAGGATAAGATCTTGCCTTCCACTGGATTCTTCTGTCCTAAAGCTCCAGCTGAGCAGAGGATGGAAAGTGAAATACCCTCGGGTTACAAGCCTTTGTCCTCTTTGGCCAAGGGCCCAATTTTAAGCCCAGAAACTCGCCTCCTTGAGTTTCCCCCTCTTTCCAGCATCTGGGAACATCTGCTTTTCTGGCTTAAGACACATAGCAACCAACAGCCCACACACTCACCCCCTGGCTTGCTCTAAGGAATGTCAAAGTTCAACTTTCTTCGTCTCATAGTTTCCAAAATGGAGCTCCCCCACTCTATTCAAAATTTTAAAGCAACACATTTTCAGCATAGATTTAATTCGTAAGTATACGGTCTATATGTGAATGATTAATTGGCTGCATTAGCGCCAACTGTGAAAGCTACCCTTATAGCATGGAAATCTGAAGATTAAAATATCTTTTCTTAGTAAGTGAACCCTGAAGTTTCTGCAAAACAAACTGGTTCTCAGCAAGGGAAGGTAGTGACACTGAGAGACAGAAAACCAATTGGCCCTTCAGATTCACTGCTTCAGCAAAATAGCAGACACAGGGCAATTTTTTTTTTTTTTGCTTAAATTCTTTTATTGGTACATTTTAGGTATATAATACATTTACATTTCTCATTGGGTGCTTGTACCTGTACATGATGTGTCTTGGTTCTTATTTCTTCACCCCCTCCACCCTTCCCTATTTACAAACACTTTGTTTCCATTTTTTCCTTTTCTCATAATTTTTCCAGAAAGGGCAATTTTTAAAGACAGATTATTCTCTATGAGGAAAACGAAATATCCCAGTCCCTTTATGAATCCAACAACCACACAAGGAGTGGGTCACAGAACAGTAGCTAAATGGGCACTGTCCTAGGGACGGCTTTGCTGTTCTGTTCCCCCCTCAACTGCCAATAAACTTGCCGAGACATTATAGTTTTCTGCTATCACCCCTTTATCCCTCCCTAGGGCTTAAGGATTTATTCTTTGTCTTCTGCCCAAATAGCAGCTTGACCCAGGCAATATTTGGGGGTTACCCCTGCTCTCCCAGGTCCTCATGGTGAACTGCTAATCGCTCCCTGCCAAATGCACAGCTGGCTGACAAGCTAGTGGTAGTTTCTGTGTGCCTCTCCTGCACCTTCAGATTCTTGCTCTTTGTGGTTTCCTCCATCCACACATAGCAGTGTGCTTCCCAAGGCAGATGGCTAGGAACACCCAGCAGGCAGGGTCTGTCTTGGTTTTATAAAATATACTGAGAAAGACAAAAATGGGTGGTTGCCTGGACCACAATATTCATGGCCATGGTGAGCCTTCCCAGTGACCCCTCAACAAGTCCCCTTCTTTGCTGACCTTGGTCAGAGTCCTTTTCAGTTGCTTACAACCCAAAGACTCATAAGTGAGAAAATATATAAAAGAAAATAACTGTTAGGACATTATACCTAAACCATACTGTTTTGTCTGGTTGGATGATGGGGGATTTTTTTTTTTCCTTTACAGTTATACATCTTAATTTTCTTACGGTGGATACAGATTGCATTGGGAATAAGCACTAAGGGACTCAGAAAACTTAAGAATTAATTTCTTTGAATGATCAAATATGTTTCTGATTCTCACTAAACCCCATAATCTGTTCAAAGATGCCAAAACCTCTTAAGCTCAAAGTCACAATGTTAACAAGCAATTATTAAAATCAGCTGTTATGACAGCCCCATAGATGATGAGTTTTTTTCAATAACACCCAAATCCCTTTTTCCGGGATGGGGTGGCGGTAGGGGTTGTCTGGTTCTCTAAGATAGGAGAAAATGACCAATTACCCCACAGCTCCTAGGCATGACCAGAGACTACTATGCCACCTGCTAGAAAATGTCATTTTACTATCACAACTTGCACTTTAAACCATGTTTGCTTTCTGAGTAATTCTTAAAACACTCATATACTGAAATGGTATACTGAATCTACTTTTTGTTCTTACATGACCATAACCTACCATGGCTAACACATTAGAGATAAATGAGGCTAGTAACGGAAGTGAGACATGATAGACCCTGTGGCTCTGCACCCCTGCTGCCCACTTCGCAGCTCTAACTTTTATTATTTGCTGTGGAGGATCCCTTATCCTCTCGAGCAGAGTCTCTGGGGTGACTGACGCTACATGTCCTGTGGTCCTGTAACCTTTAAGAGCATTTTGCACAGTTGCTCAGAGGCCTCAATGTTGTGAATAAAATATAAGTAGAGAGGAATTTATAAGAGTGAAATTCACCTAAATGTTACAATTTTTTGAAACATAACATTTAAATTTTGGGCAAAAAAAAATTTCTGGCTGCAGGTCTCCAAATTCTGTAAAGCAGCAGCACAAATACCATGCTTGAGTTGTTTCATCTTCCCTGCCAGATGTATATCTGCAAAGGAGGGGAAGATGTGGGCAGGAGGGTAAAGAATAGAAAATTTATCACTTGCAAGGAATTAATTAGAGCAAGGTCCAAATGGTATGTTTTGGCAGCTCTCTGCTTGGAATGTCATACGTTACTCAAAAAAAATATTTAATTACTGGATCTACATGGCAAGGCAGCAGGGAGATGCTACTTGGATTGCTTGCTCGAAGATAAATTTTATGTAAACATTTTTTAAATCTAGCTTTCTAAGGCTCAGGAAATTTCATTACTCAAGTGGTCAATGCAAGTGTTAGAAAATAAAGAACACTTGACACCTTTCATAACTTCAGCGTCATTTTGAAATTCTGCTTTATAAAGTCTTCTCAGTTTAGCCTGAACACCAGCAAATAATAAAAGCCAAGGCAAACGGATCCTCAGAATGAAGCAGCACAGCACACTGAAGGTCCTGGGAGTGGCTCAATGGACTATGACTCCTGGTAGGTGCAGAGAACACATTAGCAACTAGGGAGGTCAGGGCAGAAACTCAGTCCCAGCCTTAAAGGAATTTAACATCTCTCTGGGAGGCAAGATCTACAAACTGATAATATATAAAGAAGAGATAAAAAGCCAATGATGTAGGGAATGCCAGTGAAATTTGCATTTTCACCAAAGCAGCTAGGGCTAGATGAACTACTTTCCAAATCAAACTGCTTCAGGTGCATTATTTTGTGTGTGATTTTAAAATAACAAATTTATCATGTTAACCAGTTTAGTGCTAAGTATGTTCAGTAAATTCACTACATTCACATTGTTGTAAAACACATCTCCAGAACTTCATCACAGGAAACGGAAACTGTGTACCCACTGCAGGCTAACCCCTGGCTTTTTCGAACGGTGCTGCTATAAACATGGGTGTGCACATCTCCTCATAATTCTGCTTCAGTTCTTTAGGGCATACCCGAAAAGTGGGATACTGGGCCATTCAGTAACTCTGCCCTTTTTGAAGGACCGCCATACTGTTTCTCACAGCAGCTGTCCATTCCCACCAACAGTGTGCCAGGGCACCAGTTTCTCCACATCCTTGCCAGCTCTTGTTACGCTGGTTCGGTACTAGGAATTAAACCCAGGGCCTGACCAATCAGCCACATCCCCTGCACTTTTTATGTTGAGACAGTTTCAGTAAATTTCCCAGGCTGGGTTTGAATTTGCAATCTCCCTGTATCATCCTCCCAGAATGCCAAGATTACAAGCATGTGCCCCCAAGCTTAGCTTTGTTTTGTGGGGTTTTTTGGTACCGGGGATCGAACTCGGGACCCTTTGCTTGCAAGGCAGGCGGTGGAACCACTGAGCTAAATCCCCAGCCCCGTTTTATGTTTTTAATAGTAGCCATCCTAACATGTTTGAAGTCATAGCTCATGGTGGCCTTGATTTGCATTTGTTAAATGAACAGTGATGTTCCCTGACATAACTTCTCAGAGACTGAGAAAATGCCGGGTCGGTAGTGAAGACTTAGCTCTTCAGCATGGACTAACACATCAATGGACGTGAGGATCCGAGTGAATGTTTGCAATGCTACAGCATTAGCTGAGAGGTCCTGCACAGGAACCCACCAACAGGCATCTCCTCTTACCGATTCCCTGGAAAACGGTGGAGAGGGAAAGTGACTCAAAACCAACTCAATTTACAGGATGCCTGGTTAATACAGCGGAGATTTCTCATCCCGTATGGCCACCTGTTCTCCAGTTCTTAGTTGAGCTAAGCACACATGTGATTTAAGGTTTTGATCTCTACAGACTGGGAAAATGCTCGGTCTACATTGTTCTGCAAAGGGACAATACCAGAGAGCTGGCCGCTGAGTTATACAGCTAGAAGTCACAGCTTTCAGTGGTGCAAACATTCTTCACATGCTGTCAGACAGAACAAAACAAAAAACAATGGAAGTTGTTAAATATATGGGTTGTACTGTATTCACCTGCGCACTCCCCAATATGACTTTATTTGGGAAAAAAGGCTTTAGGGATGATCACGTAAAGGTTAAGTCATTAAAACAGGCCCTACTCTGGCCACATTCTTATTAAAATGAAAGATATGGAGATAGAAACAGCAAGGAAATCTTCTGAGGGTGAAGGCAGAGATTTGGGTGATGCGTCTATAAGCCAGACCAGAAATTAGCTGGATGTGGTGGTACACACCTGTAATCTCAGAACTCTAGAAGGCTGAGGCAGGAGGATTGCAAGTTCAAGCCCAGCCTGGGGAATGTACCAAGACCCTGTGTCAAAATAAAAATAAATAAACAGAAAGGAGTGGGTCCATAGCTCAGTGAGAAGGCCCTGGGTTAATCCAAAAAAAAAAAAAAAAAAATCAATGAGTACCAACAAAGCCCCCCAAAACCAAGAAAAAGCATGGAATGGGCGGAATGGGCTCATGCTCACTCACCTCGGAAGGGACCAACTCCGCCCTGTTGACCCCTTTCCTCAGACTGCTGTCTGTAGAATGTGAGGCCTTTCCCCTCTTCTTTAAGCCACCTAGTTTGTGAGCCTTTGTTACAGCAGACCCAGCAAATTAATGCACTACCATTCAACAGATGCCACAGTGACTCACTGAGTGATGGATTAGCCCAGGAAAAAGTGGGCTATAACTCAAGCCTCACCTCAATGCCACTGCGGAAAGTGTTGCCAGCAGGGTTCATGTGGGTAAAGGACACAGAGAAAAAGCACTTGTTTTCATCCAGTACTTTGTGTGCCACCAAGCAATGCCCCAAACAAAGCCAGCTCTCCAGGCCCCAGGTCAGCACTTTTAGAGCCAGAAAGAGGCAAAAATGAGTCTGAAAGCTGCAAGACTCATCTGCTCAGAAAGCCTCTCTCTAAACAGCCCTGGGCTGGCACGATGCCGAAAGGCTGCTGGCAGCGTCTTGGTTTCTGTTGAACCAGTTTTCTGGAGAAAATTAGAACTTTATTTTTTAACACTGCCATGTGTTTCTCCAGAGCTTCCAAAGAGAAGTCTGGTAGAGGGTATTAAAAGAGAAGTCCACCCGAGGGAAACTGCCCTGAAACTGGAAAGGAAGGAGAACAAAGAAAAGCACCATCTTCATGAGGTGTTCAGCAAGTAGTTTACAGCTGGCAGACTCACCTTGTTGGAAGTGATAATGGGTAAGAGTTTAATTAACCTCAGGACCCTGATCAGAGAAATGGCAGGAAACTAGGCAGTCTCATCATGTGGTCAACAAACAAAATCTACAAGCAAGGCCGTGAAATGACCCAGACACAAGAAGCTGTTAAATATTGACTGAAACTAAGTTAATAAAAGGAAAAGAGCAGGGCTGGGGATTTAGCTCAGTGGTTCCGCTGTCTGCTTTGCAAGCGCAAGGACCTCAGTTCGATCCCCGGCACCAAAAAAAAAAAAAAAGGAAAAGAGCAATTCTCAGCCTGTGTTATGAAAGCCAAGATCCCTTTTAACCGGTCTAATAAAACTTATTACTCCAGTTCTTACAAGAATAATTGAATCAGCCAACAGGATGAAAAAGAGGGTTCACAGTAGTATTTGAGTTGTTTCAACCCCTCCATCCAATGTATGCTGTAACTACAACAGAAACCGCTCTTTTCCTTTCTATTCATCACTTGAATTCTACCAAGAAGCTGCCCACAAATGGACTTAGCTGCACGTCCACTAGTGACAGGATTTATGCATGGATAAAAGGCATTTTGTTGGTGCTGCCCCTCAAAGCAATGCCCTGTAAGGGACAAGATTGAACATGTAGTGGTTCATGGGTGCCAGGGGGTGGGAAGGATGGCAGAAGAGGGCCAGAGGCTGAGGAGCTGTGAGCATGAAGGAGCCCCAGGCTCGCGGCCTGAATGCTCTCTTTGAGGCAGAGCTTGGTCAGTCACCTCCAGAGAGCGAGGGGTCCTGGCTGCCTTCAAACAGTCCCCCTTGTGGGGTGACCCCTATGGGCCGTTCGCCCGCTCCCTTGTTCTTGGGTGCCTGGCTGGGATCTGAGGACGGCAGGCACTGGGAAGGCTGAGTGGTGGGGAAAAGCGGGGCGGAGGTGTGACCGTCCACCCCTGCCAGACTGCTGGAGCAGCGCCCTTGACAGGACTTTGTTGAGAAGTCCTAGGAAATGGATTCAGCCTCAGACCATGGAAGAGAGTCTTGTGATTCCCTAACAACTCCTGACTCTCTCTGATCTTGCCCGTGAATGCTTCAGCCGTTCAGTTTTATGGCCAGATCAACAGTGACCATACACCTGCATTCTGTTTGCGGACAGATGTACACTAATGGGCCACTGGGAGACGTACAATGGCCAAGTACAACGTACAGCTCATGTCACAAGTGAGTTACACCGAACTACCCAACAAGCTACATTATGCAGTGGCCCCACCCCTTTCCAATGCTTGTGACCAGAGGCTCCCCTGGAGGTACTGGATCTACCCTTTCCCTACTCGGTCCCCACCGAGGTGTGGCAAACTGCACAATGTGGCTTGAGGTCACAAGGAAACTGGAATGCAAAGAATAAACATGAGGCAAAGTGGAACCAAGCAACCAGCCTCCACTCGTTTTCATCTAGCACCACTGACACGATCCAGTGTGCACCGTTTCCACAATCACCCAGAGTCTGGGAGGCTAACTTCAGAGCCCCAGATTCTCCTTTGCGATTAGACACCAGTCAGTGGCCAGGCACAGTGGCACATGCCTGTAATCCCCGCTACTTTGGAGATGAGGACAAGAGACTCACAAGTTTAAGGCCAGCCTGGGCAACTGAGCCAGACTCTGTCTCAAAATTTAGAAAAAAAGAAAAAACAAGGTCTCGCTATGTAGCTTACTGCAAGGGAAAGGAAGGAGGAAAGGAAGAATGAAAGGAGGGAGACAGAGAAACTGCTTTTCACTGGCAATGCTCCTATCACGTCCACTGAAGGAAAACATCATTTCTTCTAAGACATCTGCCAGAGAAAGGCTGTACCAGATGATTTCCTGGTGCTCACTGACAGCACTGAGCCACCCAGACTGCAGTAATTTGGCCACTAGCTCTGGTCTCCCAGCCCCTGGGTCTCCCTGCTCCCACCCCATCAGCTTCGAGTCCTATCAGTGCCACCTCCTGGGTTGCTCTTGTCCCCGTCAGCTCCCTGATATTCTGCCTCCAGTGCGCAAGCTCCACCCTTAAGCAGTCACCACTGTGTGTGGCCGACATTGCCAAGCCCTCTGGTCCTGCATGCTCTCCACGGAAGAGCACTGTTCACCATTGAAACAAAATACCTGAGAAAATCAACATAAAGGAAGAAACATTCATTTTTGGCTCATGATTTCAGAGGTTTCAGTCCATGGTTGGCTGGCTCCATCGCTCTGGACCTGAGACAAGGCAGAAGGGTGGCAGCCAGGAAGCAGAGAGAGTCCATCAGTTGGGGCAAAGGACAAGATACAATCATGAAGGGCATGTACCCAGTGACCTACTTCCTCCAACAGGCCTGACCTCCTGAAGTTTCCACATACCTCCTCAATGTTATCAAATTATCAATCCATCAGTTGATTAATGCACCGGTAAAGTTAGAGCTCTCATGATCCAGGGACTTTCCCAAAGCCCCAACTCTGAACATTGCTGCCTTAGGGACCAAACCTTCAGCACTCGAGCCTTTTGGAGACATTTCAGATCCAACCCATAGCAAGCACCTTTCACTGGCACTTGTCAGGGGTTGAGAACTGCCAGGCTGTATTATCTCAATGGCTCCTTAGGGCTCAGGATAGTCTTGACCGAGCAGGTTACATGCAGGCTTTTAAGGCTAGGATGGCCTTGGGCTGGGACCTCAGTGCTTTGCCCCAGCTGTCTGACACACCCTAAGTCACTTAGGCTCTTTAGGCCTAACTGGCCCTAATATGCCCACTTCATCATTCACTAATTAGTCACAATGTGATGTCTCTTATTAGCAACATCTGGAATACTCCTTTGATGTCTCAAGTAAAGGAAGACATTTGCCATCGAAAGCCCTGTGGCTGTTGACTGTCTAGTCTTAAATAATGTAGAGATGCCACAATGTCTGGTGCATACATAGCAAGGCATTTATGAAAAAGGTAGGTTTTTTTAAGGGTATAGGCCATAAAATAAAACCAAAGCTACAGAATTCCATTATGAGGATCTGGTCCAACTTCCCATTTGTATAAATGAAAAAAACAGAAATCTATGAGGGTCTTCTACAAAAATCACAAAGCACTAAAAGGCTTTTAGAATTTTTTTTTCATATGAGTAATCTACCTACAGAAGAAAAATCCCAAATGGAGTAAATCATCCTTTATCTTCCTTATGACTTAAAACCATGATGTCCAATGCAGATGTTCAAAGTAATGGAAGATAAAAAAACAAGTAAATGATAAAACACAAACTATAACTGAACGACAATCCAGCTATTGCTCTTCTAGGTATCTTCCCAAGAGTTAAAGACATCATATTGCAGTAATACATGCACACTCATGTTTATAGCAGCATGGCTCATAACAGCTAAATCTTGGAAGCAGCCTGTATGTCTCGCAACAGATGAGTGGATGAAGAAAATGTGCTATTTATACACATGGAGGGCTACTCTGCCACAAAGAAGTTACACTTGGGCATTTGCAGGAGAATGAATCCACCTTGAGACCATAATGTTAAGTGAAATCAGACTCAGAAGCTTCAATATCACATGGTCTCTCTTACATGAGAAATCCCAAATATAAAGAGCAACATAATAGGAAATAGGGAGACGGGTCTTTTGCAAAAGGGAGGTAGACTGCCAAGAGATGGAGGAAAGAATGTGATCCTTACGTACTGCAAACAAGTACTGATAAAAATGAAAATTTAATTTTAAAAAAGCAGATACATTTTAAAAGTCAGTCCAATCTGTACATGCAATGTTTTCGTATTCACATTCAAATGTAGGAGCACGTCCTTCAAATGTCCCACAGAAATGGTGCTACAAAGAGCTGGGGGGTCTTAAGATCCTAGGTTCACCCAGTCCAGGCCAGAGGGAAGCAGTGTTCTCCTAGGAGCTTCCGGACTCTGGGAAAATGGACAAGTCTTGGGACTTAGGAAGTAGAGAGCCCAGGAAGCAAAGCCAAAATGCATGTAACAGCTAAAAGAACCCAAGTCTTACAAGCTGATCAAACTGAAGCTCACAGAAGCTACAGATAAGTCCACAAAACAGCAGTGAGTGTGCTGAGCAGAAACAGAGGCATCACCACAATCGTCCAAGAGGCCCTTCATTCACTGGGACGCTAGGAAAGCCGGCCAGGCGTGTGCCTGGTTTAGGTAATGACTCAGCCTCCAGTGCAAGCTCCAGTGGGATGTGAGGCTGCACAGACCCCGGAGAGAGCAGGAGGGGGGACCAGGAGGAGGAGGAGGAGTGCCTGCGCCTGACACAGGACTGCTGCTGGTTACGTGAAAGCGCCTTCGGAAAGACCTGCCCAGCAGCTCTGCAATGAAGCCAGGGTCTCCATGCTGCTAAAGAACAAAAAATGAAACTAAAGCTTACAACAAAAGGAAAGACAAAGACAAACATCCCTAAAAAGGACGATGTGTACTTGGCAAAGTGATTTTCCCATGGGTGATGTTTCATTCACCCCTGAGGTCAATTTTCTCTGCCTGTGCAGACAGAATCATGGCTTTCCATGGAGCCAGGGTGCAGGGTCAGCATTTCCCTGTTAGCCACTTTTCTGGAGGGCAGGAGGAGGTACTGAGGATTGAAATTCAGAGTCTTCAAACTGAACTACATCCCCAGCTCTCCCTTTTTTTAGAGACAGGGTCTCACTAAATTGCCCTGGCTGAGTTTGAATTTGAGATCCTCCTGCCTCAGCCTCCCAGAGTACTGAGATTACAGGCCTATTACGCTTCCCGGCCCAGCTAACCACTTACCCATTCTGTTTCTTCTATGCAATTAAGAAAATTTACTACTTCCATTTGAAGGGCGGGAAAAAAAGACCCAACTTTTCAAACTTCCTACATTTTCTTACAATCTGGCCCATTTTAATGTCAGATATGGACATTTACAATTAGTTTATTCTTTTTATTTATTAGGCTGTACTGAGTGATTCTTTTTTCAGGGGGAAAATAGCAAACAGCTGTTAAAGAATTACCACACTCATTTCAGAGCTACAGAGCTCACTTTGATCATGCCAGTTGTAACTTGAGTTGGAAGGGGCACACACAAGCATTTCAGGCCAACATTTCAATTCAACGCTTTGCTTCTAAGGAGCTGGAGAATCAGGCTAGCAGTATTTAGCTGGAATGATTTATGGGGAAAAAAAATTTTTTTTTACTCTATTAAATAGCTTTTCAATTTAACCTCAAGAGGCTAGACCCAGACAAGCACCGTTTATCATTCAAAGTTAAATAAAACACAGAAATGACCATGCAAAGCAAAGTGGATGTCGACAGTATTTCAGAAACTTGGCTTCTAAAAGGAGCCAAAAGCAACACTGATAAGGAGAAAGAAACGTTAGCTTATTTTTTAAAACATGTGAAATTGGCCCCCCGCCCCGTTCTGGCTCAGAGCATACCTGCTCAAGAGGCAGGCTATGTTCTGGACAATAAGCCTCCCTTCTGGTTTTAAATGGCCAATTAAATTTTACTTAGGTCTCCTCTTACCCCTCCCCCTCCCCCTCCCCCTCCCCCTCCGCCACCATCAGCTTCTCTCCTGTGAGAAGCACTTCATGCAGAAGAAGAGCACTGAGTAGCCTTGTGCCACACACCTCGTTCTATCATAACTGTCATCAGAGCAACTGTGAGGACAGCCTTCTGCTCCACTTGCAATTCTAGGGAGCCACGAGAGAACTTTATAGAAAGACAAGGTTCTTCCCCCTGTGATGGTCAATCCTGACGGTCGTCTTGACTGGCTTAGGAGATTAACAAGCACACTTCTGGGTGTGCCTGGGTGGGTGACATCACCGTGGGGACTGTATCTGGTTCCTGGCCCCGTCCTCTCTGGCTCTTGCCCTGTACTCTGATTCCTGGAACCAATGAAGTTAAGCAACTCTGCTCTGCCACTCCTTTCCACCATGATGTTTCTGCCTCATAGCTGTGCAGCCATGGACTGGACCCCTGAAACCATGAGTCAACATTAAACCCCTTCCCACTTAAGTTGTATTCTGTCCCAGCAATGGGAAAGCTGACTAATAAACCCAGCCAAGGTCTTAATTAAATATGTTTCACTTCTTGGGGGTGGGGTGAAGAGAAAAGTAGACTTACAAGGCCTTATCAAAGAGGGCCCAGGCCCGCGGATTTAGCTCAGTGGTTTCGCTGCCTGCTCTGCAAGCGCAAAGACCTGAGTTCGATCCCCGGTACCAAAAAAAAAAAAAAAGAGGGCCCATTTTCTAAGTGGTTGAGAAATAAACTTGGAAGCAAAATTTATAAAAAATCAAAAACAGGGCTGGGGATTTAGCTCAGTGCTTCCGGCGCCTGCCTCGAAAGCACAAGGACCCGAGTTCAATCCCCAGTATCAAAAAACAAAACAAAACAAACAAAAATCAAAACAAAAACAAAAAAGAAACAAAAGGGAAACCAAGCGCTTTCACAGAGACAGAGTCCATGAGTGAGCACAAGCCACACTTAAGGCCTTTAGTCTCAACTCCTCCTGTCATAAATGGGAGGGGGCAGAGAGGAGACGACACAGGGCTTCTGAAAAGATCAACTTCTGCTCCATCTCTTTTTCTGAGGTCAGGTTCAGAAGACAACTTTATAGTCTACTACCACTGAAGCCCTTCCTCAGTAGCACAAGCTTTCCACCAATGTCCCACCCAGGTTTCCATGAGAATTAAAGAAATGAAAGGCCTGTTTCACAGAAAGGTAATAAAATGAAATCATGGTTTAATCACTGAAGACTCGGCTTTATCTCACCCCTAATTAAGTCTCCAAGATAGCATGGGCAATTTTGCCAACAGCAAAAACCTATGTGGCCTCTTTTGCGACATGCAAAGTAATTGTTTTCCTTAAAAAAAAAAAAATTGAGAGATCTTCTCTAACTTTAATGGACTTGTTGGATTTTCTACTAATAGTGTGTTGCTGGCCAGGCATGGAAGCACACGCCTGCAGTCTCAGCACTGAGGAGGCGACGCAGGAGGATCACCGTGAGTTCAAAGCCAGCCTGGGCTACACGCAAGATCCTGTCTCAAAAAACAAAAACAAACAAAAAACATAGTGTGTCCCTGAGAAAATATCTGATTCCTTTCTCCTACTGTCCCCCATTGTCAAGACGGAGCTCAGCTGTCTAGTCCCCTGAGCTCTGAGAAAGTGACAGTCACCATGCCTAAGCCACACCACAAGGCCTCCGGACACTCGTGGGAGGAGCCTGCCACATGTCAACCACGGCTGCTTCTCCTGAGCATATTTTTCTCTAGCATTTAGTAGGTTCCCAGGAACCACCATGTCTGATCGGGCTTTTTTTCTGTTTTACGATTAACAACTCCTTTCCTCAAGGAGTTACAGTGCATCTGAGGAATTCCCAAATGCTGTCACAAAAAGCTCCTCCATTAACAAGGATGCCAACACAGGGTCTCAACTCCCAAAAAAGGAGAGGGAGGACAAAGCCTGGATGATCGTCCTGACCAGACACCTCATTTTGCTGATAAGGAAACGGAGTCTGGGGAGTCTGGGGAGCAGAGACGTGAAGGAAATTGTTAGTGAGTAGCGACTGGCTATTAAGATGGACGTGAAGCCTAAATAGAGGAAAGATAACGATTGGCTGGGTGGGACTTGGATCCAAGTGTTGGGGTGAGGGCTGAGTGGGGCTCAGAAGCAGACAAAAAGCAGAGCATCACGGAGCTGGGAACATGGGGGTCCTGGGGAGCCAGCTGAAATGGGAACCTCTTGATCCACACAGAGGTGGCTTGGTATGGGAAGATAGGAAGTTGAGGGGTCCTGCAGTCTGGGTCCCAATGCCAGCCTGACCTCAACTCCCTGCACCCTGAGGAAGGGGCTAGAAAGCATTTCCTGTGGATTTTTTATCTGTACACAGGGATGGCACCAACCACGAGTCAAAAGTCTTGTGAACAACAGGGTGCGGCTGGTCAGGTACACATACTGCATGTGGATAGCAGGCCTCAGGCTGGCGAAGGCAGTGAGGATGAATGTGTTAATTACTCTTCTCTTGTGCTGAGCCAGAATACCTGACACCCAAAGTTGAAGGGGAAGGGGTTTATTTGGCTTACAACTTGCAGAGGTTTCAGTCCATAATCGGCTGCCTCCAAGGCTGGGATGGCAAACAGGCATCACAGAGGAGAAACAACATTGCTTGCACAGGATAGCAAAGGTAACAAGGGCAATTTAACAGCATCTCTCTGGCCCTTTTATCTTATCCAGGCTACTTAGGGTGGGTAGCACTCACACCCTTAATCCTAGTGCCCTTGAGCCTAGCATTGCACCGTGAGTCAATTCCAGCTTCACACGCTCTAGATCCAGCCTATGACCACATGAGGCTTTGGGGGACCATCTAGACTCAAACCATAACAATGAACAAAAAGAAAACAGGCCTCGCCCCCAGAGAGCTTCTAGTCGACCTGCTGGAGGCCAAAACTAGCAGGCAAACATAGCGAATCTTCCAGCATGAGATGCTAGTATGCAGAAGCTGAAACACCCAGGAAGGAGGCTGAGAACAGCAGCCCTTGTTGGCTCACACCCTTGGCAGTGCCCAGCAGGCCCTTGGCAAAGGCAGAGGCTCTTCTAGGAGGAGGGGTCCAGTTTGGTTCTTTGTGCCCAGAACTAAGAAACCCATGCTTTCTTTACCCAGGGACAAAGGAGGCCAGCTGTACCAGCTTGGAGGGCCACAGAAGCTTCTGAAGAAAGCAAAGACAGGACAGGGATACAAGAAAAGCCCCAGGAGGGCTTCGGCCCCGTCCACCCACCCGCCACCACCTCTGCTGCTGACCCTTCAACAGATGCAGCGTCTCATCCCCCTTGCAGCTTCCAGGACAGTCACAAAGCCTGCTCAACAGAGGCAAAAAGTGGCTGCACTTGGTCTCCTCTGTCCTTCCTCTCTCTCTGTCCTTGCTAACGAGAGGAATAAACACTTGGAGAAGCGACCATCTGCTCCTCCTTTACCAGTGGGTCACGAGGACCGGACACATAAAATCAACTCAGGTGCCTTCCAGAGAGGTGGCCTGGCAAGAGGAGGTGTCATTAACCCTCTCCGAGGCCCAAAGTCACTCTGCTTTATAACCTCAGCAGAGAGAGAGAAAGCTCCCTTCCTCAGACCACACGGAAAGCTGATTTGCACAGCATTTTCCACATAAAGATGATCAAACACCAGGCAAGAACTTACTGTAAATCCAGTTTTTGAACTTCTCTCTCTGCAGGGGAAAGACCTACAAGGGCCGTCCAAGTTCAACAGTAAAGGTGGTCACGCAGGAAACTACGGAATGGAAGAGACCGCAGCACACAGGGCCCTGGCTTTCCCAAAGGTTAAAGCTTCAGAATGATTTTTCTAAAGGCTGTAAATGATGACGGAAACAGCCTCGGAGGAGGAGTATGGCTGGGTTCTGTGTGCCCAGGACTGTTATGGAATTTGCATTTAAAATGAGTACTTTGCCTGCATTTGTACTGCAAAACCAAAGGATTCAGAAAAGGCCCCCCCAGGAAGCTCAATCCCTAGGGACAGACAGGGTTTACATGAGAACGACCCCAAAAGGAAACTCGGGCCGCACGCCACGCGCCGCACGCCCCGCTGGCCTGCGTGGCAAATGCCGAAGAATTCACGTTCGGGTGAGGGGACACTTCCGGGGTCAGACATTTGGCCTTGGGGGAGTCTCTGCGGCAGAAAGCTTTGGAGCAAGATATTTATGCAGTTCGCAGTTCGGGAGCTGGGGCTCTGCGATCCTGCAGTCCCTGTCCTCCAACCGCAGCAGGATGACTGAGTCACCACAGCCCTGATGGCTTCCAGCTGCGGATGGCCTGGCGGAGCTGTTCTTAAAGAACACAAGGCAACAATTTAGTCAGCTCCATCAACAGAAATGCTGATATCTGGCTTTCTGCAGCCGGTTAAGGAAAACATCTGTTGCCCAGGGATTGAGAGTGAGCATTCTGGCCAAACTAGAAGAATAAAAATGAAACATGAATGGAGGGAACATGTCAAAACTAACAATGGCATGAACTTCTACTTGTGAAATAAACTCACTCTAACATTCACTCAGCAAACTTTCAATGACTACTCTGCAGGGTGCTTTGCTAGATATAGAGAAGACAGGGTGATAAGGAAGGTCCCCATTACCACAGGAAAAGCCAGCAGTGCCATAGCACTGCTCATTGGTGCTGCTAATCTTGTGTATTACCCTCCTAGTATATGCCAAAATTGGTCTACACACTTCTTTTATATTAACTTTTTCATTCTCATGTAGTACAAAATAGTGTTTATTATGATCCTCATTTTATGGAGGAGAAAGCAGACCAAGGAAGTTAAGTGTCTAACTATTGGTAGGAGAAGCTGGGATTTGAATCTACTCAGTCCGGCTCTACCCTGATAGGTGCATAGGTAGAAAGATCTGCAAAAGAGAGGAAAAAGTCCAGCCACTGCCTGAGAAAGGAGGCCTCTGGGTAAAACTAATAGGGTGCACAGGAGTTTATGGGGGAATGAGAAAGGTTCCTCCTTCTAGACAGAGAGCTTAAAAATTCAAAGTAGAAACACCAGAGATTGTGAAGGAAAATAATTTTAAAAGATGAAAATACAATTCTATACCTCTTAGGCAGAGCGCTCCTATATAATACAGTTCCTTGCTAAACACAGGTAGGGACAGTCTCGACATTCTTTGGTTTTGGAAACGTGAAGAAGTGCAGCTGAATGCAGTATAACGAACGATTCCACGGCAAGCACACACGGCAGCATTTGAGAGCTCAGTCCAAACCCTGAACTGCAACACCATTAAATAGAATGCCTTGCTACAAGCTAGGATCAGAGGTCCTCACCAGGACCAAAGGGGAAACACTGAAACTGAAACCTCACCCGACCAGTCTGGCAAGAAAGAGAAAACACGGGAGGAGGGACGGACAGACCACAGGCCCACATGTCCCAGAAGGCCACATTCTCAGGTGCTTTCCTCAATGTATTTTACAGTTCCAGACATCAGCAACGGCTTTGTTCACCGATGAACGAAGGCCTTCCCCATGCCCTTGAAAGATATGAATCCCACAGCGAGAAAGCCAAAGAGGTTATTTGCAGTGCACCATAAATTGGTAGTTTTAAACACAGCTATTCTGAGCTTCATCTTTCTCTGAGACACTTAATTCACACTCTCTGAACAATGTTCTTTGAAATAAATATAATATACTGAGTCATATCCCATAAATGATTAAATAATGGGTTACCACTGCTAATGCCAACTATTAAATTTCAGTCACTCGAGCCAACAGGAATAATGGACAGATTGTTTTCACTTTAAAAACAGGTGTGTTCTCAAAATCTGTTCACAGGTTGGCTGCTTGGAATTCGAGTTATTTTCTTCCTCCATAAATCATGTCAGTTCCGTGCAGTATTTGGTACCAACACAGAACACAAAAGACCCGATCCAAGGTGTGCGGAGCACTCTGTGGGCCCAGCCAAGGTCAAGGAGGGGGGCCCTGGAAGAAAGGGCCATCAGGCACCTTCTGGCCTGGGGAAAAGACAAGCTGGGCTCTGCTAACTGGGGGGAGGCCACAGCCCCTTCACTCAGCATGGTTCCCTCCCTGATCCCGGCGATGGCAGGCCCATTTCAGGGCCACCACACTGGTAGCTTCAGTCAGCCCTCCCAGGCCGTGGACATGGTCCCACTTGATTTACTGGCATGAAAACACACGTACTGCTATTTGAAGTTTTCTTGGGATTTTTTCTTGCCATTAATCTAGACATGAGTGAAGTAGGGATACACATACCGCACTCTAAGAGAAAAATTGCCTGCGTTATTAGCAAATTAAACTGGAATCCATCCAGAAGACCACTCTTCTCTCCAATTCAGACATAAATACACAGCACTCTGCAACTTCTGCCTCTTGCCCAAAGTCAAAATGACCATGAAAGGTAAACAGTCTGAATCAACAGGAGGCAGCTCAACTAAAGATACTCATGAAAGAGGACTCCCAGAACTGCTTCAGAAAGTGACCAGGATAAGAGTGAGTGTATTCAAAGTGAGGAGGAGTATTTTGAAGGGGACTAATGACAATGTATCTATTACGCATATACTTACACATGATGTATACCATGTGTTTGATATACACTATAAAGTTATACACGCTAGAGGATATAATTTAGGTCTGAACTACTACATATACACACATATACTTTCACACCCAGATAACATATATTTATATATTTGCATGCGGGAAGTCATCATGAACCTCAAGCGCTGAGGCCACTGACATCACTACATGGGTGGTTCATGCATAAATCTGAAAACTGGGAGGCTCTAAAGCAGAGTGGGAAGGCAGCGCATGTTGAGCATGGGGAGGGAACAGCTGAACACACAGACCCTCTCAGCCACCCAGTGTCATGGGGGCACAGGACTGAGGTGGACCTTCCCACGTGGGCGCAGCCCACACCTTGGGTCCACAGACACAGGCCCACGACTTACTGGGACTTCAAACGCTTCCTGGGTGTCATCCAGCATTTGGATTTTGATGGACATGAGTTTTCCTGAAGGTGCTGAGGGCGGCTTCTGTCCACGCTCCAAGGTGCTGATTCCTGAATTCTCTGGGGCCCCCAGGCGAGATCCTGGGGTGGGCTTCTGCTCTATTTCTCCCATGGTGGAAGGAGCTTATGTAATACCTGCCGAAAGTGGTGAGAAAGAAAAGCACATTAGGAGAAGACTCTTTTAAAACCACTTAGGTAGCTCTCTGATCCTCACCCCTTTCGCTGGGGGAATTTCCTCAAGGCACAGGCTGGCAAGAAGCTCTCCAGCCACCCCTCACCTCCAGTTCCTTCCCTTATGAAGTCACCTTCTGGCACTCACCGAATGCACACATTTTTGCATACTTTTCATTTGCATAGTTTTGCATACTGTTGCATATTTTATTCTTTTCTAGCTTCACAGTCAGCTCTTAGCTACTTATCCTACAGACTCAGTCGGATTCCACATATTATTACCGGCTAGGCATTACTTTTGTTTTGTGTTTTGGTTTTTTTGGTACCGGGGATCGAACTCGGGTCCTTGCGCTTGTGCAGCAGGCGACGAAACCACTGACTTTTTTACACTCTGGGAAGATGATAAACAGTGCCCAGGCTCTCTCATTAGCATCCATTAATCACCTTGTTTGGACACAGTAACCTGCTAGGGATGTGGGTGTTGTGAAGATGAATGGATAACATACACACTGTGGCACTCCAGGCCATCATCTGTCTGAGGACACAAACACACAGACATTGACAACATAAGGTAGTTCTCTCTCTCTCTCTCTGTCTCTCTGTCTCTCTCTCTCTCTCTCTCTCTCCTTTCATTTCTATCCTTGTTTCTATTATAACTTCCCACTTCATCTCTTCCCTACCACCTACCCCTCCAGCTGCTCCTCTTTCCCAAAAAGCCATTCTATGAACTACAGGTGATAAAATATACAGTGAATGTTTTTAAAAAATATTCATTACAGTAGAAGACACACTGCTCTCAAAATCCTCCCCCTCACTTTGAACACACTTGTCCCATAACTCTTGCCACATTCTGAAGCAGCTCTGGGAGTCCTCTTTCACAAGCATCCTTACGAGGTGTGATCAAAAATATGGTGAATGCTGCTGCTGGGTGTCATCCGATGGAAAGGTAGGCTCATAAAAACATTAGCATGTCTCCATCCACTGGAGCTGGCACTGTGCAACCTCTGGCTCTTGTCCATTGTCAAAATGGTAACGTTTTGAATTGATATGAGGCAACCATGAAAGTGTAACAATACACATATGAAAAGGGCCAGGGATTTAGCTCAGGGGTTTTGTCACCTGCTGTGCAACCCCAAGGACCCGAGTTCGATCCCCGTTACCAAAAAAAAAAAAAGACACATATGAAAGAGGACTTCCAGAACTGCTTCAGAAAGCAGCAAGAATGATGGGATAAGTGTGTTCAAAGCGAGGAGTATTTTGAAGGGGATTAATGGCAATGTGTCTTTTAGTGTAATAAAAATGTAATAATGTTGTGTAATAAAAGCACCCTAGGAGGCCCCAAGTTGGGATATTCTCTGTATCTCGGCATCTGCCTAGGCAGTAACACTAGGACCACGGGTTACAAATCATAAGAAGACAAAGGAATAAGATTCTAAAATGAGATGAAGGGGCTAAAGGAGGTAAGGGAGGATTCGGTCATGGAGAAGGAGGGACTGAAATAGTTTGTCAGAGGTTGGATAATACCTGGAAAGACACAGGGGGCACAGAGCAAAGGGCATTCCAGGGACATGGGACAGTGCTGAGGATATGATGGGACAGAAAGAAGATGCCACATGGGAAGGAGAGCAAGAATTAAGGCTGAAGAGTTAACCGCACATTATTGGCAGGACTGCGGAAATCAGACTGCAGAGAAATCTGCTCTTCGCCAGTGGGGGCTGAGCAATGGCACAGCAAAAGGACAAATGTAGGAAAATGAACCAAGGATGACAGGTAACATGGAAAAGAGATGGGAGCGTGGGGCCGGGGGTCTCCAGGTCCAAAGCGTTCCCAACAGTTTACACTTGAGCGGATACCGGGCAGAGGTGATGGAAATAAAAGTGATAAACCTTCTTCTGTGCAAAATTAACCTGGTGTTATAAATGGTAGCTAAAATGATCGCCCCAGGCTTCAGTCAGGTCAGAGGGAAGGAAGCAGGAGGCCGGGCTGGGGTCTGGAGGGGTGCTGGGGGTCCGGGGTTATACAAGGACACCCGGCTGCTAGGGAGGCAGAGCAGACAAGTATGAGGGTGGCACTGACATAGAGAAACCAGAAAGAACCACAGTGCCTGCCCAGTGCTGAGGGAAAATGGAGGCAGAGAAGATGGAAAGGGGAACAGAAAAGGACTTCCGGGGGAAAGGACACCACAGTGTCACCCAGTGCAAGGCCCAGAGCTCAGCCCCGTGTCTGACACCTCTGAGACAGGTCGCCCTCTGGCTCGCTATCCAGGAGGAACCAGCGGGTTTGTGAATCTCATGAGTAGCGTTTTCTCACCAAATCTCTCCCCCTCCTGAGGAGCCAGGTCCCCAGAAGCCCCTGATATCTTCCTCATGGAAACCCACTCTGTCCTCCCAGGGCACCCCTGCTGTCTTCGGGACAGGGACAAAGCTGGAAACCCCAGCGCCACAGGGACGTCCTGGGCCGTGCCCTCCCCTGAGCCCTGTCTAGGAAACACTCGCTGTTCATTTCTCCCACGCCCTCCTTCCCCACAACTGTCCAGAGCCAGCGTGGGTGGGCACTGGTGATGCGTGGCAAGCAGAGGAGGACCAGCCTTGCTGGGCAGCCAGGGAGTCCACAGTCTGGTGCCAGGGTCTTCCTGACACTGCCCTAAATAAGGGCTCACTATGAACCCACATCAGCCCTGTGAGGCTGTGCGATGACCTAGGATTTGGTGAACTCACCGTGGTCCTCAAAGACCAGACCAGACAGTTAGGCCTGCGCCAAGCACAGCGCCTTATGGTCTGGAAGGCAGGGCACCGACAATGCTCCGTGAATCAGAGGGAGGTACACGTTCCAAAGTCAGTGTGTTCACAATCACCTCCCTAAACCAGGCAGAATCACTTCCATATATTTTTTCTGTTTGTTGTCTCATGGTTAAAATTAAATGCAACCCTCAGAGGAAAGTTTGCCATCAGTCAGGCAAGCCTTCCCATCCCGCCTCCCCTGGGTGCCTTTTTCCTATTTCAGTGCTGGGCCCTCCCTGGCCCTCTGCTGGCCCCCACTCCCTGGGTCTCCCCCCACGAAGGAAGGGACAGGCCCACTCTGCACCCTGGATCTAGGCACGGCCACTCTGCCTCTGTCTGTTCTCACTGCCGGGACAAAATACCTGACACCCACAACGTAAAGGAAGAGAGGCTTATAGTTCTTATTTCAACGTAATACAAGTAGATATTAATAAAAGAAATATTTTTAAAGAGTCTTCTTACTTCTATGAAATAATAGAGGAAAACTGCATGACAAATTAAATAATAACATTAGTTAATACACTGTATACCGTAATCTTAAAGGAATGGCCAAAACGGTAGAGTACAAGTCACAGACGAAAAAGACGAGGAGAGGTTTACTTTGTCTCACAGCTCGGTCCACAGTGGGCTGGTTCCAAGGCAGGACGGCACAGCACAGGGGCCTGGCGGAGGGAAAGCTGCTCACCTCATGGCGGAGAGGAAACAGTGAAGGGAGGAGCTGGGAGGGAGACACACCTTCCAGGCCGCACCCCCAGCGACCTTCTCGTCCAGCCAGAGCCCCCTGAACACTCAGTCAGCTACAAGCCCCATAATTCAGGCGCCTGCCAAACACGGGAGGCTATGGGCCCATTCAGATCTGAGCCATAACAACTCCTACAGCTCCGAGTCAAGGAAGAGCGGTCAGCCTAGGCTCTGTGCCCAGCAGGCAGTCAGGGAGGGGCCTTCACTCCTTGTCACCCCCACCCCAAGGGGCGACGGACCCTCACACAAATGCCTCGCGTCTGTCCTACTAACCAACCAGCAAAGCCACCCCTCCTGCGACCTCAGCCTGTTCTTTCCTCTCACCCAGAGCCCTAGATGCACGTTCCTCCCAGTTCTTGGTACCCTGGCATTTAAGAATCTGAGTTAGCAGTATGGATTTGGTACCCTGACTTCCCCTTTTGCCGTAGCCCTCAACTACGTTCCTGCCTGTATTATTTCTACTCCTGGGTATAGAGGTCTCACCAAGCGCCTCACCCTTTCTTTCTGTTTCCATATTTGCACGCAGACTACGGCTGGGCATGGAGAGCTCTGTTTAATTCAAACATAAATCCAACCACAAGTCTTGACCGGGCATCCTAAGAATGCCAGGGAACATCACGGGAAGGCTGCAAGTCATAACTGGGCAACCACTATTGATGCTCCACATGGAAACTGCTGAGCAACAATACAGCGCTCCCTTCGAAATAAACACATCTGGCCAGGCGAAAGGCTTCCTGAGGACAAATCTTAACCTGAGCTCCACTTGACTTTGCCTCCATTAGCTGCAAGCCCCAAACGTGGAACCCCTTCAGGAGTCAAAACAATATAGATAGATCAGGTGTGGTGCCTCACACCTGCAATCTCAGCCCTCTAGGAGGCTGAGGCTGAGCTTAAATCCAGTCTGGGAAACTTATGGAGACCCTGTCTCAAAGGAAGAAAATAAAAAAGGGGTTGGGGACGTATCTCCGTGTGAAGGCCCTGGGCTCAATCCCCATGAACATGCACACACAAGAGGAGCAGTGAAATACGACATTTTTAACTAGCAGAGAAAAAGTTAAAAACTAGAGTTGTCCTGTCAGAATATCCTGGCTTAACGACTTCCTCTTGGAATACACCCAAAAGCAATAAGGAGCATACACAAAAAATTGCAAACTCCTTCCCTGAGGAAACCGGAAGACAACTGTAACCCACGGCTGCAGACTGTGAGAAGGAGTTGCCAGACTGCACCGAAGGTCAGATGCGGGAGGAGCAAGCTGGCTCCTCAAACCTGTAAAGCACCCTCAGCAGCCAGCCAGCACTGACTTTCTCAGAGCAGCAGGGACAGGTGTGAGGATGAGCAGGAACAGCATTCCGGGCACAGGTGGGAGGAAATGAGGAGCTGCAGGCAGGCCAGGCTGGGAGGGAGCCGGCTGCTGCTGGGCCCATGGGAAGAGGACAGGTGGCTTAGGACACCACCAGCATCCAGCCCAAGGCTCAGCAAGTAAGGGAAAGGCAAGGGCTGAAAGGACCCCCTCCCCAGTCCGTGCAGTCACACGAAACGTTAGCCTGGGACAGGGCCGAGTCTGCAGCCTGCACGAGGCTCCTAGCAATAGCAAGAAGATAAAGACCTCCCAAACCTTCACAAGATGCTGCCAAGAAGAAAACAAGTAAAAACAAACAAGAGCACTGGGCCTGGTGGCGCACACCTATAACCCCAGCACTGGGGGGGGCTGAGGCAGGAGGATTGCTCAAGGCCAGCCTGGGCTACATAGTGAGCTCAAGGCCAGCCTAAACTACACAGCAAGACCATGTCTCAAAAAACAAACAAGCAAACAAAGACAGATGAACATGCATCACACAAATACAACAGATTACAATTTTAGTCAAACATGTTGTCATAAATTCACAAAACTTAGTAACTGATTTCCATAAACAAAAACACAGCAGGATTTATAAGAGTTCAAGGAAGCTCTAAAAAGACATTGGCAGGAAATACACCATGAGGGCTGATCTTAGGGGCATAAAAACAGAAGGATGAACAAAAATACAGGTGGAGAAGCATCTTAATCTGAAAATCTAAAATCCAAAAATGCTCCAAAATCCAAAATTTTATGAATACCAACAAGATATCATATATGGAAAATTCCACATCTGACCTCCTGTGATGGATGGCAACCAAACACAGGCAAAAAAAATACTGTCTAAAATGACCTCCGGGCTACATGCAGAAGGTGTGCATGGAACATCGGTGAGCTGTCCCACCCCAAGACGTGTTATGGTGTACAATTATTCCACCACCCAAGAAATCCAAAATCCAAAACACCTGTGGTCCTAGGCATTTCAGATAAAGGATATTCAACCCACAGCCCCAAACTGTGGACCAAAGTAGAAGCAGCTAGGGCTGGGGATTTAGCTCAGTTGTTTCGCCACCTGCTGCACAAGCGCAAGGACCCAAGTTTGATCCCCAGTACCAAAAAACAAAACAAAACAAAGTAGAAGCAGCTAAAAGGAAATACAGCCAAGCATGGTGGCGCACACCTATAATCCCAGCACTCTGGGAGGCTGAGGCAGGAGGACCTCAAGTTCCAGGCCAGTCTGGACAACTTAGCAATTTAGCAAGACCCTATCTAAAAATGAAAAGTGAAAAGGGGCTAAGGATGTAGCTCAAATCCCTGGCTTCAATTCCCAGGACAATCAAAAGAGGAGGAAAAAAAAAAGAAGCAGGAGACAAAAGTTCAGGCTTCTCCACGGTCATATTCAAATGTCACAATTATTCTCAGAGAAATAAAAGATTCAAAATTTTAAGCTAAACTTTCATACAAATATAAATAGCCAAATGTTTTAAATAGGCAAGAATTCAAAGGACTGCTATCCAAGCCCTTCTTGCAGAAACCAGTAAAAGATAAAATTCCTCAAAATAAGAGGTAAGTGGTAAAATGATGAAGAACAATTACAGGCTTTATATCAAAAGAGAAAGGCGAAAATAATCATAAAGTCTACAGCCATACCACCCTGAACATGTCCAATCTCATCTGAAATAATCACAACAGCTGTAAAATATAAGTCCTAAAATACTAAAATAATACAACCAAAAAATTGGCAGGAAAAGGACTAGAAACAATGAAGGGTACTATAAAGTCAGCTGCCACTTCATGTCTTAAAACAGACAATAGACACCCAGGTGTGGTAATGCATGCCTGTGACCCCAGCACTCAGGAGGCTGAGGCAGGAGGATTGCCACAAGTTGGAGACCAACCTGGACTACACGGTGAGTTCAAGATCAGCCTGGACTACAAAGCAAGATCCTGCCTCAAAAAACAAACAAAAAAAACCCTCTAAACAAATAGATAATAAAAAATAAAACTCACAACAGAAAGAATTTAAATTGCCAAAGATGTACAGATGGTTAATAAGCACATGAAAAGACAGTCAATAGCTTTAGTCATGAGGAAATGCAAATTATGTTCATGATGAGCTATATTTCATATCCGCTATAATGGCTATAATAAAAAAGAGGCAAGAAGTGTTATCAACAATGTGAACAAACTAGAGTCTCATACACTGCTGGTGGCTGGTGGGAATATAAAATGGTACAACCAGTTTGGAGAACATTTTGGAAGTTTCTTAAAAGTTTAATCATTAATTTAGCATAGGACCCATCAAACCCTCCCTCTAATAACCCAGCAATTTCAATCACTAATATTTCCCCAAAACAAATGAAAACATGTCCACCCAAAGACTTTTATGTACTGTTCATAGCCAAAAAATAATAGCCACGCAAAAACAACCCAAATGTTCAATTGATTAATGTAGATATGATAATCTCCAACAAGGGAGTATTATTCAGTGCCAAGGAAACCCAATATGCTGAAACTTGCTACAACACGGATGAACCTCAAGAACATTTTGCAAGCTGGGTGTGGTGGTCCATGCCTGTAATCCCAGCACTCAGAAGGCTGAGGAAGGAAGACTGCCTCGAGTTCGAGGCCAGCCTTCTGCAGAGAGTTTGTTCATATTTCATACTGAGAAAAGGCTTTATCCAGAGGATAAATCTCCAAAGCCTGGCTACCTGGGGCTGGGGTGGAAGCAAAGGGCATGAGGGACTGGGTTTTTTTAATTTTTGGTACTGGGGATCGAACTCAGGACCTTGGGCTTTCAAGGCAGGCAGCGACACCACTGCACTAAATCCCCAGCCCTAGACTGGGTTTTTTTTTAGAGAAATGGGAAGTAATTTGAAACTAGATTGTGGTAATAGTCACACAGCCCTAAACTTAACAGGAAGATCTCTGAGTTGTATACTGAAAGTAGGCCCAAGTTACAATATGTAAATTTTAACCCCACAGAGCTAAAAATGTGCATGTGTTCATGAACATTCCTGAGGACAGAGAGCCCCTCAGAGAACACAGGGGTCAGTGGTCAGCACTGCTCCGAGGGGCAACCAGCTGGTTAAGGAACTGCTTTTTATTGTACACTTTTTCAGGCCTTTTAAATTTAGTGCCTGCTACACATATGGTATGTAGTAGAATTAAGCCGAGCATAGTGGTGAATGCCTGTAATCCCAGCCCTGGACAGAGCCCGAGGCAGGAGGATTTCGAGTTTGAAGTCAGCCTGGGCCACCTAGCAAGTTCAATGTGGGCCTGGACTACAGAGTGAGACCCTGTCTCAAAAAAAAGATGAAGAACTAATTCAACATCTTTTCCTCTCACCTACTAAAAGCACATAATCCTACTGACTACCCTAGCCTCCTGTAGAGGATAAATCTAATGAAATGAAGTCAGGGTGAATGAAGAAAGGGGGCAACTAGCAATCAAAATAGCTTGACAAAGAGGAACTTTGCGGAAGATCTTTTTCTCCCCTTCCAGTTTTAAATATACACTACTTAAAAATTCCAGGTTAGGAAGAACTCAGAGAAAGCTGCTATTCACAGGCCGGGTGCAGGAGGCAGACTGGCAGGAAGGTGAAGGGCCGGCCCCAAAGCGCTCCAGCCGGGCACGCTCAGAGCAAGGGTGTGCACTGCCCAGCTGTAGGGACCAAAGTTTGTCAGACACCAGGAGCAGGAGGGCGAAGGCCGTGAGATCCAGCCCCGCGGCTGTAGCTCTGTGCAGGGCTCTGCTCTCAGGAGCCGGAAACCACAGCCCTGGGACAAAGCCACCTTGTGCTCCTGTCCCCGGGGAGGCTGGGGCAGGACCAGGGGAGGCGGTGCCAGTCTCAGGAGCACCAGCTACGCTGCTGGGCTTTTCACAGGGACCCAGATAAGGGCTTCTGAGAAAGTTCAAAAACAGCTCTGTGCGGATAGATTTGCTTATTTCCCTGAAGAGTGTGGGCGAGAGAAACAAGTCCAGATGGCTGTTTTCCATCACGCAGACACTTCAAACGGTGAGAGACTGCTCGGCCCGTTTGATCATCTGAGAAAAGGAGGCCAGGATGGGAACTGTCAGCACGGAGGCCGCCCCATGTCACCGGCAAAGGAAAAGAAAACGAATGGCAGAAACTAAACCAATATATTGCTTCGCTTCCACTCCTCCCCTGCCATATTAATAAACAAACAAACAAGCTATCTTAAAAAGTCCCAACAAATCTCTGGAAAATACCAGGAGAACTTAACAAAAAGGACATTGCTTCATTGTCATCACTTCCATGAAAGTTACTGCAAAAGTCCAGCATTAAGTATGTCCGCCTTAACTCAAAGCCTGAGAAAACCGGTACCGAAGATGTACGATTTCCAGGAGGGCACTGCAGCACCCAGGGCTCTGCATTCCTGGGGAGTGGGACAGCAGGGCTTCTTGCTTTACTGCATGGGGCGCCCCCAGCTCAAAGCCAAGGGCCCGGCCCGGGGTTCAGGAGTTTTGAGGTTATCCACTTTGTAATCACTGGCTTCCCCAACGTCTACTGCACGGGTTCCACAAAGGGGCTCACAAGTCTCAAGCACTGTCCCTCAGGAGTGTGTTTTTGTGTAGCACCAGGGACTGAGCTCTATCTCCGGCCCCACCTCTTCTTTTTTCTTTTAATTTATAAAGTCGCTCTAGCTGCCATCTTGAGTCCCCATGTGTGTGTGCCTAATCTCGGCTGGTCTGCCCGAGACCCCTCGAGCACCAGCCCTAGCCCCTGTGCTGCCCCATAACCACTCCGACAAGATGAAAGAAACTATCATGAACCAGGAAAACCTCGCCAAATTGCAGGCACAAGTGCGCATTGGTGGGAAAGGAACGGTTCGCAGGAAGAAGGTGGTTTATAGAACAGCTACAGCAGGTGATAAAAACTTCAGTTCTCATTACAGAAGTTAGGGGTAAACAACATCTCTGGTATTGAAGAGGTGAATATGTTTACAAACCAAGGAACAGTGATCCACTTCTACAACCCAAAAGTTCAGGCATCTCTGGCAGCAAACACTTTCACCAGGACAGGCCATGCTGAGACGAAACAGCTGACAGAAATGCTACCCAGCATCTTGAACCAGCTCGGTGCAGACAGTCTGACTAGTTTAAGGAGACTGGCTGAAGCTCTGCCCAAACAATCTGTGGATGGAAAAGCACCACTCGCTACTGGAGAGGAGGACGATGAAGTTCCAGATCTTGTGGAGAATTTTGATGAGGCTTCTAAGAATGAGGGAAACTGAATTGAGTCAGCTTCTGAAGATATAACTTGGAAGAAGTTACTGGGAGCTGCTATTTTATATTATGACTGATTTTTAAAACTGTTTTTTGTTTATGGATCTGCTAAAATCTAGATCTCTAATGTTTTTAAGCCCAAGCCTCTTGGACACTGCAGCTCTTTTCAGTTTTTGCTTACATACAATTAATTCTTTGCAGCCCAATTAATGAAGAAGCCTGGGAATAAAGTTTGAAACAAAGATTAATAAAAAACAAAAATTGAGACAAAGTCTTGCTAAGTCAATAAGTTGTCTGGGTTGGACTCAAACTTGGGGATCCTCCTGCTTTGGCCCCCCAGAGTGCTGGGATTACACACAGGTTCGCGCCAGCACACCCCGCTCACAGACAGGAGTTCTGAACCCCAGCCCAGGCCCCCTGGCTCAGAAAGGCTATGGTGGGCGCCACTCTGGGTTTTAAGGTGCCTGGGGTCGGGGTTCTCATGCAGGCTCTTTAGGGTCCCAGGAAGACCTGGCTCAAATGAAGGTATAAACCCCCAATCACTCCAACACTCGTGTTTCCATGGTTGGCTAACTTCATCAAGAGGCATCTGGGCTGGGGATTTAGCTCAGTGGTGCTGTGCCTGCCTTGCAAGGCCAAGGTCCTGAGTTCAATGCCCGGAACTAGAAAGGAAAAAAAAAGAGGCATCTGCCATTGGCCCCACATGCACACAATGCACTTTTGTGTCTGATTTTGTCAATAGCTCTTGGCAAGATAAAGCAGTGTTCCTTTGCCAATCCATTTTTAATTTATACTCTCACCTCTTCCAAACAATTAGAGATAATGCCTTTTCTGCACTCTCGGGAAAGCACTTTTCCTCCATAAAACAGATAAGCAAAGATATAAGTGGGAGAAGGTGGAAGTCAAAGGAACTGGAAAGAGAAGGTTCTAAAATTCCAGTAGAAAACCAGGAAATCAAGACAAAAAAATCCCCAACAATTCACGTTTTGATATTGTCAGTTTCTTGATTAAACTAGCTCAGCCCCATCTGAACTCTAAGTTAAAGGCCAGAGGAAATAAGATGTAAAGAGGAAGGTCGGCTCCCGGAAAAGGCTCAACAATTTCCTGCCCTGGGGAGTCACTCTAACAACACCCTGGCCACACAAACAGGACAAACGCTGCCTCTGGAACACCCATCACCTCCACTCTCTAAACAAAGGCTCTCTGCTTCGCCTCTCCAAGTAAGTGTGGGAAGCCCCTAACCCTGCCCTGCCTGGCCTATGATGCAAGTGTAGTGTTTTACTGGATTTGACTGTTCAACATCAATAAGAACAACAAACCCTACCGAGGACCCCAGTCGCGCGGAACACACGCCGAATCAGCCCCCTACAGACAGCCAGGTCTGTGAACGCCCCACCGAGGTCCTGAGTCGCGCAGAAGACTCCGAATCACCCCACTGCAGACAGGCAGGTCTGCCCATGGCCCCTACCTAGGCCCTAAGTCGCACAGGACACTCCGAATCAGCCCGCTGCAGACAGGCAGGTCTGTGCATGCACTACCAAGGTCCTGAGTCGCTCGGAAGACGCCGAATCACCCCGCTGCAGCCAGAAAGGTCTGCCCATGCCCTACCGAGGTCCTGAGTCGCACAGAACACGACGAATCAGCCCAGTGCAGACAGGCAGGTCTGTGCACGCCCTACCGAGGTCCCCAGTCCCGCCGAACACACGCTGAATCAGCCCCCTGCAGACAGGAAGATCTGTGCACGCCCTACCAAGGTTCTGAGTCGCGCGGAAGACACCGAATCACCCCGCTGCAGACAGGCAGCCACCTGATTCTACACTACAAAGACGCAGAGGACACCAGACCACCAGACCAAGGTACTGAGTCCCACTGTTCCCGGCCCAGAGGTAGGGGCTTCTGAGCCGTCGTCCCACTGCTCCTGGTCCAGAGGAGGGGCTTCCCGGTCACCATCCCTCCCGCTGCTCCCAGCCGAGAGGAAAGGGCTTTTGGGCCACCTTCTGTCCCGCTGATCCTGGCCCAGAAGAAGGGGCTTCCAGGCCACCATCCCTCCCACCGCTCCCGGCCCACAGGGACGGGCTTCTGAGCCACCATCCCACTGCTCCTGGTCCAGAGAAAGGGGTTTCCCGGCCACCATCCCTCCGGTTGCTCCCAGCCCACAGGAAAGGGCTTTTGGGTCACCAACCCTACCGCTGCTCCCGGCCCCTGTCCCACCTCACCCAGCTCAGAGGAGGTAATCCGTGCAGGCGCTAAGAGCCCCCTGCCCCAGTCAAAATGAGAAAACACGTAAATAAGTC
>NW_004624793.1:12821621-12909651 GCF_000247695.1 Heterocephalus glaber
GAGAGGGAGGGAGAGGGGGAGGGGGAGGGAGAGGGAGAGAGAGAGAGAGGAGAGGAATTACATCAATTTGCCATGGGGTCACCCAGCTGTTAAGTGTCAGTCTCAGATTGGGCGACGCCCAAGGCTTAGTCGCCCTGTCACCCTCCATGGACCTCACGGTTCAGCTGTTCGGACACCATCTCAAAGCCTCCCAAATCTCTCCTTCTCTACCATACAGGGGCCCAAGAGGTTACTGTGCTAATCACCCAGTGAGCTTCTAAGGGCAAAGGGGAAAACTCATCCCATAATCAAAAACATTTGCTGAATGACTGTGAGACCTTCATAAAGGGCATGCATCTTTGTTTATAATTCTAAATTACAAATTTTTTAAATTTCTTAAAACCATCCTCACTCCCATTAGCAAGGATTCATCACAGGTGCCCTGTGCACACTGAGGGTCAGGACACACAAAGCACTGCGACAGAAAAGTGCGCACACGCACGTGCGCACACACACACACACACACACGTGTCCGCTGTTGCCTTTCGTGTGCAACAAGAGGGCAGTCTGAGAACGCTCTGGAAGCCGCTGCTGACTTAAGACACCGAACACGGGCAGAGTCACTGTGCCTGAGAGCTGTGAGCTGTGCACAACTGCCAGCTTCCAGAAATACAGAGACACACAGCAGACAGGAGTGGACAGGGGAAAAATGAAGCCCTGGGAAGGAACAAGGACAAACTTCCTCCCCAAAGCTAAACTCAGTTCCCAGAGAACGAACGGCTGGGTTAAAACAGGCACACACTGCATCTCATCCTCGGCCATGTGTCACCAAGGAGAAAGGCAACAGGGTCCCAGAGCAGCCACAAGGACCAGCCTGGGCCTGTCATCCTCTTCCCGAAAGGCGATGATGGTGAGTAGCAGGTGCCATTCAGGAAGCGCTGATTGGCATCCCTTAATTTAATTCAGTTCTACACCAGCACCAAGCATCTGGGAAAGTCAAATGCTCAGGCGGGGCAGGAAACGCTGTGAGCGCCAGGCTGTGTTGCTCGCCTCACTCACAGTCCCCCAGCCCTACCTACGGCTGATGGCTCTGTGTCCTCCAGCTCAGTCCGGTGGCAGTGAAATCCAGAAGGCACCAGCATTCTACAGTCCACTGGAACAAGACATTCACCAAGGACGCGTGAACCCAACCAGGACAACAAGCAAGGGCAAAGATGACAACACTTACAGGACAGGAAATGGCAAACAACCAGCGTACACTTTCTTCCGTTATACCCCAGCTTTAAGGTGACAGCTTCGCTTGAGCACAAATATTCACCCATCACAGAAGCTCTCTATGTCTATGTCTATGTTATACAGTCCCAGATCATAATGCATAAAGTTAGAAATAAGAAAGCAAAACTCCAGCCTGGCATGATGGTGCGCACCTGTAATCCCAGCACACAGAAGGCTGAGGCAGGAAGATCGCCACAAGTTTGAGCCCAGTCTGGGCTACATAGTGAGTCCAAGGCCAGCCTGAACTACATAATGAGACCCTCTCTCAAAAAAGTAAAAATAAAACTTCAACTATTTGCAAGTCAAACACCCTGGAAGTAGTCAGAAACAGGCTGGAAGAAAAATTTTTTAAAATGAAGTCACCAAGAATATTTTTAACATTGACATCATAAATATAAGTAAACATGCCCTACCAAAGCTTTATGAAGAGAAAAAGAGCTTCATGAAAGAATATAAGCAAGAATAATGGGCAATCCTACTTAAAGAATTTTGAAACTACAAAGAAAATCAAAAATCAAAACCAAGAGTAAGTAAAAAGCAAACAACTTCAACGCCTGGTGTGCAAGCACAAGGACCCGAGTTCTATACCCAGTACCAAAAAAAAAAAAAAAGCGAACAACTAAGAATTTATAATCTGTTACAGAAAGACATCAATGGACCAACAAAGGAAAAACATCAGAAAATAATTATGGAATTTTCCTCTCCCTCAGGTCTAAATAAATAAGCCTGAGAATTTTTTCCAAACTTTCAGATAAACACTCTTGCCAAAAAAAGTCTATATTCCAAACTCATTTTACTTAAGCCCAAGCAAAACAAGAACATTTTAAAAGAAAGTTGTATCTCCAAAAAATCTTTTTTTGGGGGGAGTACCAAGGATCAAACTCGAGACCTTGAACTTTTGAGGCAGGCGCCAGAGCCACTGAGCTAAATCCCCGGCCCTCCAAAAAATCTTAATAAAATCGCACTATGGGCCAGGGATTTAGCTCAGTGGTTCCGCCACCTGCCTCAAAAGTGCAAGGACCCAAGTTCAGTCCCCAGTACCTAAATAAATAAATAAATAAAATAAAATCCCACCTAAGTAATAAAAAACACAAAGAATATGTACTGTGAACAAAAAGGTCTTAAACTGGGAATTCTGAGATGGACTAACACATAAAAAAAACCATCTGCTTTGTTTATTATAACCAGAAAAGATGTTATTAATTGCATGATAAATCACTGATATCCTAAAAAGGCACTCGGAGCGAACATGTGTTCTTTGTTAACGCTCTTGTTTATGGGAGCACTGTGACCAAGCGGAGGCGATACACCGGGCCGGGGGCTTGGTTTGGGGGAGAACGACATTAAGCGTTTTTCTTTCCCGTCTTGGGGAGCTCCGGAAGTGAGCGTGACGCAGAAGCCCACAGAGGGCCTGAGGAAGGCTCGTCCTCCCCAGGACAAAGGAGGGGACCCTGGCCGGAGCCTGCAGGGATTGTGCCCACACTGGACACAAGCCACCAACACGAGCCCCGAGATCGTCCTTCAATGTCCTAAGTAGTCACTCTTAGAAAGTGGGTCCAAGTGCTGTGATCACGCAGGTGAGCCCCTATCTGGAATTTAACTTTTACAACTTGGCAAGCAAGCACGTCACCCAGAACAGACAGTGCAGCCAGCTTCTCCTCCGACCCGGGTGATCAGCACCGTGGCTGCCGCAGCTTCCACTGAAAATGTCACATGGGGAAGGTGAGGTTTGTTCCCCAACCCGTGCCCTGAACACCTGGCCGCTGGTGTAACCATTCCAAGAAGCAAGGGGACGTAAGCAGTAACCAGGCCCAGCTCCGGTGCTAAGAAAGGACAGTGCAGCTCCCGTGAGACTGGCTCGGTCACCCAGAGCTCCAGGGACTCGGGCTTTCCAGGCTTCGTCCAGCTTCTTCCCCACCTGTGCCCCTGCTGCAGGCACCTGCTTCCCCTACTGCATCTCTGCCAGATGCCAAGCCAAGTTGGTGCCCGGCTCTCGGAGCTCTGGAATTGTGAGTCAGAACAAATCTCCTTTCTTTATAAATGACCCAGCCTGGGGTGTCCTGTTACAGCACGGCACGCACTGCACCTGTAGTCAGGCTGTGGGTAGCGCCATACTCCAAAGGGCTCCTGGCAGCACCCGGAATGCTCATCGACGGGGATTTATCTGCCCTTGCACCACAGGGCAGGACATCGTGGCTCTCAAGAAAGCACAGTTCAGTAGTTGAAAGCTCCTGTATGCCTGTATTTATTATTAAATATTATTAAAAACAGTACCGTCCTGACACTGTTTCACTTCTGTTAAACGTCTGAACTGTAATTCATAATTATCTTGACCCATGCTGATAATCAATTTTTAGCTAATTAGCAATCTAAAGAACTCGTAGGTAAACAAAGTGTTTGGGACTGTTCAGAAGGAACCGCTATGGCAGTAGCTATAACATGCATCTTTAAATTAATATGCAAGCCGGGCGTGGTGGTGCTTGCCTATAATCCCAGCACTCGAGAGGTGGAGGCAGGAGGATTGTCATGAGTTCAAGGCCAGCCTGGGCTACACAGTGAGACCCTGTCTCAAAAAAAAAAACAACCAAAAAGAAAAGGCAAATTTCCTGCAATACACAAATCCATGAAGACCATTTTACAGAGTCCAACAAAGCAACAGAAAAATTCATCCAGAAAATACACCGGGAGTAAAATTAAAGAGCATATTAGTTTTTCATGATGAACTAGAAGCTAAAGATTGCTTCATTGAGAACAAATCAGACCACAATCACCTCCCTTCTGTCCCTGACGGATTTCCAGGCAGAAGAGTGGGAGAGTGTTAGAGGCACCGTGCAGGTGGATTTCAGCAAGGTGTTCAGAAGACGCACTTGGGGCATGGGCCTGCGTTAGACAGGAACGGGTTGGTGACAATAAAGTGAGTCGCTCCTTGCAGAATGTGCCCAAAGGGTCCTGAATATCAAAGAACATCTTCCTCCAGTCTGGGTCCTTGAAGAAGGCTCTCTTCTTGTAACTCACAAGATCCTTTTTATTGATGGCTTCCGTAAAAGTTTCCATGGCATGCAAAGCATATTTTTGGTTGACAAATCAGAGAGAAGGCAGCCAGCTGCTTCCACCAGCACACTGCTGCCAAGGCGGGACAGCAACACAGGCCTGAAGGGCTGGGCTTGATGACCCAGCAGCCACAGTTACCAAGCACAAGAGTGAGCTACCTACAAGCAATCAACAAGTGGGATCTCTTCTTACTAAAAGGCTTCTGCATAGCAAGAGAAAGCACCAGCAGTGTGAAGAGACAACCCACAATGTGGGAAAAAAATCTTCACCTGCTCTTCCTCAGACAAAGGTCTACTATCTCGAATCTATAAAGAACTTAAAAAGATCAGACCTCCCAAATTTAAAGACCCAATCCAAAAATGGGCATCTGAAATGAACAGACATTTCTCACACAAAGAAGCAGAAATAGCAAATAAATACATGAAAAAATGTTCAACATCCCTGGTCATTCGAGAGATGCAAATGAAAACAACGCTGAGATTCCACCTCACCCCAGAAAGAATGGCTGCTATCATGAAATCAACCAATAACAAATGCTGGCGGGGCTGTGGGGAAAGAGGAACCCTGCTCCACTGCTGGTGGGAGTGTAGACGGATGCAACCACTGTGGAAATCAGTATGGAGATAGCTCAGAGAACTAGGACTGGAAGTCCCATTTGACCCCACTATTCCACTGCTGGGGATCCTCCCCAAAGAATTAAAAAAATCATACCACAGTGATATATGTGCACCCATGTTCATAGCAGCACAGTCTGTAATAGCTAAAACTTGGAAACAGCCCAAACACCCATCAACTGGAGACTGGATAAAGAAAATGTGGTTTTTTTAATAAAATGGAGTACTACTCAGCCATAAAAAATGACAAATTAGAGACATTTATAGCTAAATGGATGCACATTGAGGCGATACTCTTAAGTGAAATAAATAGGACACACATGTATAAATATCGAATAGTTTCTCTGGTGTGAGAAACTGAAAGTGTAAATAAGGACTAAAAGGTGTAATAGACAATGTGAAATAGGAAGAAAAGGGGCAGAGGGGAAGGAAGTGGGAGGGGTAGGAGAAAGGAAAGAAGGGAATGGGATTAATATGAGAAAATGGAAAACTAGGAACAAAATCTTTGTAAATAGGGAGGACTGGAGGGGTTGAAGGGAGGGCTGGGCAAGGGTGAAAAATAAGAACCAAGAGAGACTATGTAAAGGTGGAAATTTCCAATGATGAATGTCATTATATTGTATACCTAAAATGTACCAATGATTAGAATGAGTAATCAATAATGTAAAATAGGAAGAAAAGGTCCAAAGGGGTAGGGGTAGTGGGAGGGGCAGGGGAAAGGAAAGAAGGGAAAGGAAAAATGATGAGAAATGGTAAAAATGGAAATAAAGTCTTTGTAAATAGGGAAGGTTGGAAGGCATGAAGGGAGGGCTAGGAATGGGGAAAAAATAAGAACCAAGATGCATCATGTACGGGTACAAGTTCCCAATGAGAAATGTAAATGTGTTGTATACCTGCAATGTACCAATTAAAGAATTTAATACAAAAAAAAAAAAAAAAGAGTGAGCTGCCTGGCACCTTTGCTTGAGAAAGGTTGCTGAGCCCTGAGGCACATGTGTGCACACACACACAGACACACACATACGTGCACATACAACTTGCTGTGTGGGTAAAGGACTAGAGATATAGACATCTCAACATCTATTTCATATGACAAAATGCTAATTTAAGATCAAAGAGACTGAATTTTTGTTTATTACTCGTACAAGTAAATTAATTTCTCTGGCTGGTTTCCTCAGCTTCCTTATCAGTTTAAAACATCTGTCTATAATTAATGCTTTTTCTTAAAATGGCAAAGTGAGTTTTGGGGTATTATTTTTTTTGAAGTAAAACAAGCTGGGCATGGTGGGCTCATGACTATAATCCTAGCACTTGGAAGGCTGAGGCAGGAGAATCGCCTCGAGTTTGAGGCCAGGCTGGGCTATATCAAGAATTCAAGACCAGCCTGAACTGCAAAGTAAAACCCTGTCTCAAAAAAAAAAAAAACCAGGGCCAGGGATTTAGCTCAGTGGTTTCGCTGCCTGCTGCACAAGGACCCGAGTTCGATCCCCGGTACCAAAAAAAAAAAAAATGCTTAGACAGGGTCTGGATGTCAGATGCAAAGAACTTAACCTGAGATTTTAGGATATGAAGTCATTTTTCACCTTTAACTGAGAGATTGGTTTCACTGTGGTATTCAGGAAGGGGAAAATGATAAAAATGAGTAATGGTCTCCTATAATGCCTTCATAATTGCGGTGAAATTCATCTCGGTAGTCTGTAGACCATGAAGAGGCTATATTCCAGTATTTACTCCTGTACGGACAAATCCTAGGAACCTGAAAAGCACCTTCCACTATGTGATGGTGGAAGGGGTCTCTGGCCACCCTGGGAAGCCCATTTCGCCACCTCGATGCTTAACAACAGAAGGAACAAAACCTAACTACTCTGCAGAGCGGTGTGCATGGAGAAGCACACTCTGAAGCCAAGTCAATGTCCCCAGGGCTCAGGTCACCTGTTGGGAGACTCCTAAGGTTGCATTTTGATGCTGAGAATACAGACAGGTAAGCAGGGACCACTGTAAGGACTCAGCAGGTTACCATGGCACAGGTTACCATGGCAGTTGGGGATGGGCTGGGAGTTCCCATAATGCCTCAGTCAGATCCCACCATCCTCTGGGTCAAAGTGGGCCCAGGTGGGTGACAGAGCCAGGGACAGGCTGGGAGTCCCCACACTGAGAGCACTTGTCATCGGTATCCTGGAGTCCAGGACAAACTATGCAACTTTTTTTTTAATAAAAAAGAAAAGAGCAGACACCACAGTTCATAGATCACCCTGAAAAGTCCTATTAGGCTTGTTACCTGTGTATTATCTGGCTGCCAAGGAAATGGACCTGCAAATTTTTTATGGGTCACCTTTGACTTTGTTTCTCCTAAGTCTGAGACACAGGAAAGGGTATAAAAGAAGCACATACAGAGGGAAAGACTGTGAGGTAGGAGTTTCCTCAAGCACTGATTGCTAATGAACACATCTTTTAGAAAGTACCACCCAAGAAAAAGGGAGCTTTACAGGCTTTTCTCGTTTCTTAAGATGATGTAGCAGCCACAAGGAAGCCACAGAAAGCACTTTCCAAGGGCCCCCCAGTAATTGTTCCTCTATCAATGCAAAATAACTTTGCAGAGAAGGAGAACGTTGTAAAATATTTCTAAAAGAAGATGAAAAAGGAGTGCAGATCGCTTTAATCTCACCACCATTATAATCCTTCAGCAGATCAGCTCAAAGGGAGAAATAAGAAGCTATTTAGACGGGGCCAGAAAAACCAAGCCGTGGGGACAAGAGGAAATGACAGGGATAATAGCAGAGGACATCAGCGGGGCAAATTTCAGTTGCTAAATATAAATGTTCCTAGTAAGAGAAATCATGCACAACGAGAAGATAAAGACCTTAAACAAATAAGGTAAAAATAAGTTAAGCTTTTCAACAAGACTCACCCAAAAAGTTTTTGCTTTGTGGGGTTTTTTTGCGGGGAGGTGCCAAGAATTGAACCCAGGGCCTTGCACGCACAAGACAAATGCTTTCCCGCTGAGCTAAACCCCCAGCCTTACCCTAAAGGTTTTTGGTAATGGAAATTACAAATCTCAACTCTTCTCCTGATGCACTGCCGATACTTTACCCGTATTTGCAATCTCCCCTGGGAAACTAAAAATAAAAATGCAAAATACATTTACTACATGAGGTCTCAAACTTCTTCTTAAATTAACACTCCAACTATGCCCAATTTGAGAAGTCTTTTTTAATATGCGTGGGAATAATATATATTTCTATTGAATATGCATTTAATTTGAATATATATTGTGTTGGCTAGGGAATTTTTATTCCTATAATTTACATAATCTAGTTAGCTAATTTCTCATTTACTCAAACCCTTTTTTATGCTGCTCATTATAATACCAGGTTTCTTTTTTTTTTCTCGCTATGTAGTTTTTTAATTTTAGATATATATAATGATCACATTCATCATAGGGAATTTGTACCTGTACGTGATAAGTCTTCCTGCTTCTTTTCCCCCCATTTCTCTCATTCTCAAAAGCAGCTACTGTCTGCCTGCAGTACTGCAATGTGGTACAAGAAATGAACGGGAAGCCAGGCTCGGTGGTGCTCGCCTTTTAAATCTCAGCACTCTGAGAGGCTGAGGCAGAAGAATTCCAAACCCCAACCTGGGCAACTTAGGGACTTAGCAAGACCTTGTCTCAAAATAAAAACAGGTTGAGGTGTAGCTCAGTGCTAAGGCTCTGGGTTCAGTTGAACAAACAGGTATCTTCTGTGAACTTGGCCTGAAACAGACCGTGGTAAGTAAGGTAGGCAAAGGTCATTTAAGAATGAATTAAAAATGAAAAGCCTTGGCCAGGCGTGGTGGCACGTGCTTGTAATCCCAGCTCTTGGGAGGCTGAGGCAGGAGAACTGCCACATAGTTTGAGGCCAGCCTGGGCCACATAGTTCAAGGTCTTGCTATATAGTTCAAGGTCAGCCTGAACTATATAGCAAGACCGTGTCTCGAAAGAAAAACAAAAAACAACCTGAAGCCCTTATATCTATTTTAAATGTTATTCCTGTATTAATGACCCCCCCACAAAAGCACCTCATTTCTGACCAGCACAGAACCTGCCTCCATTGCCTGATGAACTTAAGCCCGCGGAGGGTGTGAGCGCATCAACTCGGCCAGGATGCCCACCCCAACCTAACTCCTCTCTCACAGGCTGCCCCTCAGGCTGGGGTCAGGCTGCCCCTCTCAATCCCTGGGAACCCCTGGGGCAGCCCTGGGTCCTGAGGGTAGACAGGACTGCACCTGCTCTACTGCCCCAAGGCCAGGGAGGCTGGGAGGTCCCTATGTGGCTGTGAGGAAAATCCTTGGCCTCTTGAGCCACAAGGTTTCAGGATTGCTTTGAGTCTTTTTATTGTTGGTGGTGATGTTTTTCGAAATACCAGGCATTGAACTAAGGCCTTTGCACTGAGCTACATTCCCCGGCTGTTTTATTTTATTATTTTTTTTAAATTTTGAGACAGGGTCCCTCTCAGTTATGCAAACTAGGCTTAAACTTGCAATCTTCCTGCCTCAGCCTCCCAGAGTACTAAGTTTACACATTAAATGTTTAAGGTTTCTTAAAGACTTTGTGTCCCAAAACTTGATTCATTCATCAAAGATTTATGGAGGCTTCTTTTTCACGATAACTGCCCCAGACGTTCAGGACAGGACCAGGGATGGCACAGTCCTGCCGAGACATGAGACAGCATCATGGATGATGGTGGCCATGCCCAGGTGGCACTGCAGGGCAAACTGCACCCCCTGGCAGGAGCTGAGGGCTGAGAGCAGGTTTGGTCTGACAGCCTGGACTAGCAAATGTGAACACTGGTTCTTTTTCTCAAGCCACAGACAATGAATGATTTGACTGGCTCCACTGTGCTTGAGGAAGGTACCAGATGTCGGTTCTCATAGGATGTTTAAATAAATAAAGGTGATACACTAAAAGCTGGAACAGAACTCTGCAAAACAGACCAAGGGGGAAATGGAAATAAGGCAACTAACTTCACATCTGCCCTGCAGCCTTCTCCATCAGATGACTCAACAGCCACCGGGGCTGTTCACACACCCTCTCCAGGCCTCCGGCTGACCGCTCAGCTCGACCACAGACTCTTCACTATGCTCACCTCCAATTCACGGTCATCTTCCTGCCTCAGCCTCCGGAGTGCTGGGTTGACAGGCATGGGCTCCCTCGCCTGACTACGTTCACAGCATCTTTCTTCACAACAGCCAAAAGGTGGACGTGACCCAAGCGACCACTGACAGATGAACCAAATGTGGCACCTACACTCCATGTCACATTACCCGGCCTTACAAAGGAAGTGCGGCGCACGCGCCAGCATGGGTGAACACGAAGACACCTTGCTAAGGTCAAGGAGGCCGTCACAAAAAGCCAGGGACCATGTGACTCCTGTCCCCAGAACAGGCAGACTCGGAGAGACAGAGGCAGGATGGCGGCTACCAGAGGCCGGGGAGAAAAGATTAGGGGACCGGTGCTTATCGGGAAGAGTTTCTGCTGGGGTGAAGGAAGATCCGAAGCCATGGAGGGCGGGGACGCTGCAAGGGAGGATGCACTCGATGCCACGGAAGGGTGGCACCCAGGTGGTTAATTAAGGAGCCTGGCGGTGCAGCGCCTGCCTGGCAGCCACGGCCTGGAATGGTGACACGGAGTGCGGCGGACGTCAGGCAACAGGCAGGCTCGATTATTTCTCCCAGGCTTGTGCGGTGTCCCGAGCACACGGGAGGGACTTCAACAGAAAAGCAAGGGTCTGGGTCACTTTCCCATCCTGTCACTGGGACACAACACCTGACACCCACAGAGTGAAGGAGGGAGGGTTATTTTGGCTCGCATTTGGGCCACAGTGGCACTCCAGGCAGATGACAGGGCAGCGGAGAAGCGGACCGAAGGAAGGAGCAGGGAACGACTGGAGTGACCAGGCCCCGCCCCCACGAGCTCATCATCCAATCACCTTCCGAAAGCCCCACCTGTGCGCGCAGGAGGCTCTGGGAGGAAGTCTGGAGCTGAACCACACAGCCAGTCACCCCCCCCCGGAATAGTTCTAGGGCCACACAGCACCCACGCCAACCACAAGTGGCTTCCCCATGCTAACCGCAGTGCCACATGCTTTCCTTTCTCTGCTTGTCCTCTGGTGCCCTTCCCAAAGATGGAGACGGTTTCGTCAGAGTGGTAGCTACAGCCGTAAACATCAGCTCACAAAAGCCGAAGTTAAATGTTCTAGCTGGTTAAATTTACCATTATTAAAAATAAACCAGATAAAGGTGCACTTGCATTATATTTAAAACAAAGATGGGCCCGTGGATTTAGCTCAGTGGTTTCGCTGCCTGCTGCGCAAGTGCAAGGACCCAAGTTTGATCCCCGGTACCAAAAAAAAAAAAAAACAAAAAACAAAGATGATAAATTTTATTATCTTCTATGATCTTAAGGTTATATTTCCGTCTCATTTCCATAAGGCAATGATACTATGGAAGAATGGAACGCTGCAGCTTTTCTTGACTGCTTTAGGTGATGTGATATATTGGTTCCTAAAACTGGCCAAGGATGGAATAGACAGCCCATGAAAATTAGCGAACACTGGAACCAGAGTTTTTGTTTTTCAAGAGCGCTGGTTCTTAAACTGGTTCTTCCCCATTCAATGGCGCTCCTCTATAATGGGGGGAGGGGTATTTTCTTTTTTGAGACAGGGTCTTGCTATGCAGGTCAGGCTGGCCTTGAACTCACTATGTAGCCGAGGCTGGCCTCGAACTTGCAGTGACCCTCCTGCCTCAGTCTCCCAAGTGCTGAGATCACAGGCATGCGCCACCATGCCCGAAACATCAATATTATTATATACCTCCAAAAACAGTCATGAACTTTGTCCTGGGGCTGAGGCTCAATGGTAAAGCATGAGCATGTGGTTCGATCCCCACCACAGCAAAAAACCAAAAAGGCTTAAGCTTAATGGGAGTGTGAAACAGAAACATCAGAATGAATGGACTTCAACCCACAGAAGCACAGCAAGCAGGATCCTTGGGAACAATCCTTCAAAGGCGGGAGCTTCTTGTAAATCCTTAGAATTTCTTATTCCTAAAACATCCTTAAGGTCACAGGCCTGTGACTGCTGAGTTAGCAATCTGGGAAATAGCATTTTGGTATTTCTTTCTTTTTTCTGGTACTGGGGATCGAACTCAGGACCTTGTGCTTACAGGGCAGGCACAGTGCCACTGAGCTAAATCCCCAGCCCCTTGGTATTTCTTCTTCCAAATATTTAATGCAGTCATACTCTGGAATGGCTTGTGTCAAGTTGTACCCGCAAAGCTTCATGCGGTCATAGGTGGGGCTTTTTCAGAGGTGGCTGGATCTAGAGTGTGTGACGCTGGAATTGATTCATGGTGCAATGCGGGCATCAAGGGCGCTAGGATTAAGGATGTGAGCGCTACTCGCCCTAAGGGCAGGCTTGTCCTTTGTCACTTGCTTGCCTGCCAAGAATTTTCTCCTCTCCACATCCCTCTGCCAGGCTCCTGTGGAGCCAGAGGACTGTGGACTGAAACCTCCACAAACCATGAGCCAAATAAACCTTTCTTGCTTTAACTTGGGGTGTTGGTATTTTGTCTCAGCAACAACAAAAAAAGGAAGACAGGCTCCTTTAAAAAGCAAAAACAGGGGCCAGGGATTTAGCTCGGTGGTTCCGGCGCCTGCCTCACAAGCGCAAGGTCCTGAGTTCGATCCCCGGTACCAAAAAATAAAAAGTAAAAACAGGACCACACTACACATTCTTATAAATCACTTTCAAATTTTAGTAAGTATGAACAAATTTCCAATTATCAAATAATCTCCTATACCCTATTATAGCATCCAACTTTTTAAAATGTAAAGTATTTACAATATGTACCGGGTCTTTACATTTGCATGGTCTTCCCTTCTCAAGAGTTTTTGGTCCCTGCACCCATTTAACCCAGGGCCTTGCGCTGAGCTATATCCCCAAACCTTTTTCTTCTGTTTGAGATGGAGTTTCACTGGCCTCAAACTTGCTGTCCTCCTGCCTCAGCCTCCTCAGTAGGAGGATTTATAGGCACATTGCACCAAGTGGCACTTCTCAAGCATTTTGTAAAGTTAAAATATGGCCAAATGGCTGGGAAGGTGGCATTGAGGACAAGCCAAGTGGAGCTCACTTTTACTGTCTAAAGCTGTCATCTATAGGAGGAGCAGAGGGAGGCATGGGAGGAGGAACCGATGGCTGTGTCCAGCCTAGGCCTTCAGAGGATCAGTGATGGGACACATAGGCCTCCTAAGAGCCAAAAACTAAAGATTACCCTCAAGGCAAAAGAAGTAATAGAACAGTCAAAGGTGGAGGGGGGATGGGTGGGGCTTTCAGACAGCCCCGCCCCCAGCCTTCCATCCTCCACAGGCTCCCAGTTTCCCAGCCTCAGCTCCTCGGAATCCCTGAGGACCAACCCAGGCAAAGGTGGATGTGACAGGAATCGAGAGGAGCCGCTACAGACCAGAAATGAGGACCCAATGTTCAAAAGCATAGACTTTCAAGACACTGCAGGCAGAGAGCATTAACCCGAGCTGGGAGCCCAAGACACACACTGAACAAGCTGGACCTGAAAATCAAAGGTAAAAGACAGGGAGTCCAGAAATAATAGTTCTCCATGGTCTCAGAAGTATTAAAGACAAAACAGCCTCTCCAAAAGGTGGAAATCAGAGACTAAAAGTCCCAAGGAATTTGATCATCATTAATCTGAGATTTAAAATGGATGGAGAGCTGGAGCCAAGTGTGGTGGTGCACATCTAAAATCCCAGCACTCAGGGGGCTGAAGCAGGAGGACTGCCAGGAGTTTGAGGCCAGCCTGGGCTACACAGTGAGTTCAAGGCCAGCCTGAACTATATGGTGAGACCCTGACTCAAAAAACCAAAAAAAGCCCGGGATTTAGCTCAGTGGTTTTGCCACCTGTTGCGCAAGTGCAAGGACCCAAGTTCAATCCCCGGTACAAATAAACAAACAAATAAATAAATAACCAAAAAAAAAATGGACAGAAGCTGAAAAAAGAAATGGGCTAAAAAATGACAGAATGGGAGCCACACAACTCTAACAATAAAACATAAAATAAGTATCTGAAAACACAAAGAGATTTAGGAGGCAGTCTTGAGAAGATCATTCCAAATTAAGTGAAAATGGACAAAGATACATAAATAATTATGAGGACTGATGCTGGATTTAGAAGACAAAGACAGAATATGCAGCAACTAGAGTTCCTGAAAAATGAATATTGTTCAAAACATTTGCAAAAATATTAAAAGATCTTAAAAACTTTCAGCTACAAAAGACAAACTTGAATCTATAGATATTACAGTAAAAGAAGTCCTCGGAAAGTGACATAGGGCAGCTAATGCCCACACATGCTATAAAAGTCTAAACTGCAAAAAGAATGAATCAAATGGGCGCTTGGGATGGAAAAAGCTAGTCATGTGCAGGAGAGAAAAACATCAACTTGTTCTCAGCTTTCCCCTCCAGAAATATCCGATGCTAAAAAAGAACAGAGCAAAGTCTGAAATCCTGAGGGCAGGAAAGTGTGACCCAAGACCCGGAGACTCAGTCAAATTGTCCTTCAAATAAAAGGCAAGAGGGCCGGGGATTCAGCTCAGTGTTTTCGCCACCTGTTACGCAAGTGCAAGGACCCGAGTTTGATCCCCGGTACCAAAAAAAAGGCAAGAAACAGCCATGCGTAAGAAGTTAAGAACCCTGGGAAGACAGGGCCCAACAGGACTTCTTCAAATAAAACAATTTGACAAGGAAATCCAGCCAGCCAAGAATAAATCAAAATAAAGACTCAAAAATGCCACAAACCAAAGTAAAAACACAAGTAACCAATACCAAATCCACCCCAGAAAATGGCTAAGTGAAAGAGCTATGGAAATATGGCAGTAGAACAGAATATAAATATTATAATCTTTTGTTACAAAATTCTTTTTTTTTCTTTTTTGGTACCAGGGATCAAACTCAGGACCTTGCGCTTGCAAGGCAGGCACCGGAACCAGAGCTAAATCCCCAGCCCTGTTACAAAATTCTTAATTAACTGATAAAGTTCTGGTGCTGGGAGAAAGAGTGACCGCCTAAGGTCAATGAGCATTTTCTAGCTTTCAAAGAAGGAAGTATGTCTTGATTTGAAACATAAAGTTTATGAGAAATTATTCTAATCTCTTAAAATTTATCACCTTTTCTCTTAATTGTAGTTTCTAAAACACACCTCTAAGCTCTCTTGCGGAGAAGTCAGAAATTCTTTCAGTCTGTCTTTAGTTTCTCTTTCTTTGCTCTACCAGAGTCAATTTTATTTTATACCTGTAAGTAAAATTACTTCCTGGCTAAAGGTCCCATCCATCTTTCTGACTCACCTGTGGCAAGTGCCAGATGGGGGTCACAAAATGGTAATAACACTGCTTCTAAATGGTCAGATTTTTGATGACATTGCTTTAAAACTTTTTCTTCTTTATACTTTTTTGAATTGACTTTCTTTTTGTAATAAGGATGTAACCCCAAAACAAGAAAATGTCACCATTACTATCCAGGAAAGTGATTTTACTGGTCATGCTCTCCATTCCCAACAATCAAGGCAAAAATTTAAGCTTCAGGCTATTCACTATTATTCCTGTTCCCCTCCCCACCCCACTTTCTAGGGCATGAAACTAAAGTCTAGGGCAGTTAAGTGATTTGTTCAAAGTTACCCAGCTAGGAGGTGACCTCAGACGGCCAGCCTTCAAAGCAACCGGGTGCCATAATTACTGAAATTAATCTGATTCACCCCAACCTCTGTCCCCCACCACTGGCTAGGCGGGTGCTTTCTCACAGTGGCAGCAGCAGCAGCATCTCCAATAAAACGGCTTCATTTCACATCTAGTGGACGTGGGAACTGGTACAAGTCTATCAAACAGCAAGCTGCAAAGATGTACTCAGGAGTCTTAAAAACATATTTTTAACACGATAACAGAATTACTAGGAATCTAACCTAAGAAAATACCTGTAAAGACAAGAAAAGATGGGCCAGGGATTTAGCTCAGTGGTTCTGACACCTGCCTTGCAAGTGCGAGGACCTGAGTTCAATCCCTGGTACAAAAAAAAAAAAAAAAAGACAGGAAAAGGTATGTGAACATATGAAATGGAAGATTTATTCTCGCAAATAATTAGAGATGTATCGTCTAGCAGATTGAGACAAATCTTAGCGGAATGACATAATCGATCAATGTGCAGGCACTAAAATGTACATTATGGGGAAATACTAAGTATCACAGGAAAAGATTCACCAAGTGAAGAGCACACTGACATTTCTCTTTCGACACAATGCATTGCATGAGGCATTCGTTGCCAGTCCCTCCTCACACCCTACTAAAATGATAATCATTAAATTTTAAAAAAGGAGTCAAAAGAAAAAAAAGAGGAGAAAACGAGAACATCAGTGATATTTTAGAAGAAAGTGAACTGAAGGTGTTTAGTGACTGAGATAAGAGCTGAAGATTAAGCCTGCCTGGGGAGATGACAAGCAGCAGCACAAAAATTCCAAGACAACACTGGGAGGCTCAGAACCTGGGCATCAGCCAGTCTTGAAAATAGAGGGGCTGCACATGGGAGGACTGGCTGAGAACCCGGAAGATCATTCACCCTCTGCAGCCAGGCACACGTTTCCCTAGCCCCCCACAAGCAGGACATTTCCCTTCAGTGGGCATTGCATTGGAACAGACCCATGCTCAAAGGGCCAGGAACAGCTGAACATAGATGAATTCAAAGGCTGCACCCCAAATTGCTAGCCCCCCTTTCCAACCACTTCTACAGATTCTACTACAGAATTCTGGCAGCAAAACTCACACCCCACAGCAGAACAAATAGATTTTTCACTGTAGAAACCGGAAATACCCAGCAGAAAAGGCATAGAGACACTAACAGCCAAGGCCCAACAAGGAAAATGATGAGTTTCAACCAAATGACACCAAGGAGGACCCGACAGTGTCCAAGCCCTACCAATGCACACCCATCCCAATCAGCTTTTAAAACATAAGCGGCCAAAGATAATCAATCAGAGATTTCAGGAACACTTTCAACAGAAAGAAGGGAACAGATCAAACAGTTAGGGGAAAAAAAAATATGGAATCACTGTCCTGAGAGAACCAATCAATGGCGGTTGTTCTGCACATTGTAAACATGTTCCTCTCTTTTGCTCCAGCTGGAGTGCTCTGGTGTCAGCCCAAGATGTCTGCGTTCCACAGGAGCAGTACTGGGGCACAGGGGCTACTAGTGAGTGAACTTTCACCTCCCATCACAGAAGGTATACAGACAACACCCGAACTCAACAAAGAAATCACATTGCCACTCTACGGCACACAGCTGCTAAATGATTAAGAACTAGAAACAAGTCATATAAACACAGGTGTGCACGTGTCGCTGCAATAGGTTGGCTTCACTCTTTTGGGAAAGAAAGGGAATAACTGGGTCAAATGGAATGTCTAGTTGTAGTTTTCTGAGAAATCTCCATATTGGTTTCCACAGTAATTGTACTATTACATTCCCACCAAAGCTGCAGAAGGGTCCCCCCTACCTCTACCTCTGCACAGCCTCACCAGCATGTTATTATTTGATTTATTGAGAATAGCCTTCTTTGTGGAGTAAGATGGAATCTCAGTGTTGTTTTAATCTGGATTTCTCTGACGGCCAGTGACTTTGAACATTTCTTCATGTATTTATTGGTCATTTGTACCTTCTTCTGAGAAATGTCTATCCATTTCACTTGCCCATTTTATAAGGGTCTTTTATGGGGGGGGGATCTAGTTTTTATTTTTAGTTCTTTTGAAACTTACGAAGATAAACACAAGAAAATGTTAAAATATTTAGAAATGATTATCTATCTTAAACACGAGAAATTCTCAAACTCACTATGCAGCTCAGGCTGGCCTCAAACTCAGTGTGATCCTCCTGCCTCAGGCTCCTGAGTACTGGGACTACAGGTGTGCACCACCACTCCTGGCTGATTTTGCACAGTAAATATTAACATTCTTTAAAGTATGTACATGTGTTGCTTTTATATAAAAAGTTAAGCTGGGAGGCTGGGGATTTAGCTCAGTGGCACTGCGCCTGCCTTGCAAGCGCAAGGTCTTGAGTTTGATTCCCAGTACCACAAAAAGTTAAGCTGTGCATGGTAGTGCGTGACTGTGGTTCCAGCTACCTGAGAGGCTGAGGCAGGAGAATCACTGGAGCCTACAAGTTCAGGATCTGCCTCAACAGAGCAAGGCTCCTCAACAAATAAAATAAGACAAGGAAAATGTTAACACAAGCTACAAATCCTATATGCAGTGTGATGTGGCGGTCTTTTAAGAAAGACTAGATGGAGAGGTACTAGACAGAATATACACCAAGCAGTTAATAGTGGTTAGCTGTCTTTGGGGGAGAGGGGAAGGCTAGAGATGTCTTACTTTCTGACTTTTTATTTTCATTTCCTACACTGAGGATCCATTACTTTTTGCGGAGTTCATTTTATTATTTATTTTTTAGTAGTGCATGTTTGCAGTACTTTACATCTATCTTCATGTTTCCTATTGTCTATATTTTACTTTGTTTTTCAAAGTATTTATAAATTGGGTTTCTCCTATAAGTTATGTGATATTTAAGCTTGTGTGTTTGATTTATTTCATTCAACATTATGGTCTCAGGGTGCATCCATTTTCCTACAAATGCCTCAAGTTTATCCTTCTTTATGGCACAGTAGTACTCCACTGCATATAAATTTTACACTTTCAGGCTGGCGATTTGGCTCAGTGTTTCTGCTGCCTACTCTGCAAGTCCAAGGACCCAAGTTCAATCCCTGGTACCAAAAAAAAATTTTTTTTTTACACTTTCTTTCTTCCATTCATCTGTTGGACATATAGGGTGCTTCCAAGATTTGGGTATTATGCTGCTATAAACATTGGTATGCATGTATCTCTGTAATAATGATGTCTTTAACTCATTCGGGAAAATACAAGTGGAATTTCTAGTTTTAGTTTTGTGAAGACTCTCCATGCCGATTTCCATAGTGGTTGTACAGGTTACAACTAGCAGTGTTCCCACCAGCAATGCAAAAGCACCCTCCTCCGAGCCTCCCCAGCATTCCTTATTGTCTGATTTCCTGATGGTGGCCATTCTTTCTGGAGTAAGATGGAATCGCAGTGTTGTTTTAACTTCCATTCCTCTGAGGGCCTGCAATGTTGAGCATTTCTTCATGTATTTATTGGCCATTTGTATTTCTGTGAAGTGTCTATTCGTTTGAGTCGCCCATTATATGACTGGGTCTTTTATTTGGGGGGGTTCTGTTTTTTTTTTTTTTTAGTTCTCTGTAAAGTCTAGATATTAGTCCTCTGTCAGAAGCAGCTAGCCAATTTTCCCCCATTCTCTCCACTCTGCTGTCTCTCTTCACTGTCAGTGGTTTCCTCTGCTTTGCAGAAGCTTTTTTGTTTGATGTGATCCCATCTGTTGATCCTTGATGCTATTTCTTGTGCAACTGGGGTTCTGTTCAGAAAGTCCTTTGCCCTGCCTACGTCTTCACGAGTTTTATCTACTTTATCTTCTGTCAGATTGCTTCTGTTTGAGCACACATTACTCTTAAATCACTTTTAAAAAATTTGTGTGTGTTAGTGCAACCACCGCCAGCACGGCACTGCAGCGGGACGGGGCCATGAGAAGCTTCAGGAGCCCACGGAAAACTGACATCAGAGGAGGAAGCTGAGCAGCCAACGAAAGAGGACGCATGTTTCAAGGGATCCATCTGAGTTGGGAAGTACGTCAATGCAGAGGAAGGTTTGGGAAAGAACTTTTAGTTTCCTATTGCTTTTTAAAACGGGACACACTGCCAGGGATTTAGCTCAGTGGTTTTGCTGCCTGCTGCACAAGTGCAAGGACCCGAGTTCAATTCCTGGTACCAAAAAAAAGGGACATACTTCATTCAGCTTAATGACAGACATCCTGAAGAGCCGACAGCAGGGGCTGCTCACCAAGCTCCCTGCAGTACTCATGGAGGGGCACAGGCAGGGACACCCCTCATTGCCAGCACCGGCTGAGCACAATGTGTCCCACAGCCAGCCTTCAAGGGAGGGAAATCCTATCACACTACGACATGGATGAATCTTTAAGATATTATGCTAAGGGAAATAAGACAAACACAAAAGGAGAGATACTGTTTGAGTCCACTGACATAAGGATCTAAAGTGGTCCAAGTCTGGAACCCGATAGTAGATGGTGACCGCCAAGGGCGGAGGGGATACAGATGGGGAGCGGGGTTCGGAGCTTCAATTTAGGAGGTAAGAAAGATCTAGAGATCTGTCGTGCAGCGATGGGGTTCCAGCTACCACCACCAAACTGAACGCTTAAAAATGGTTAAGAGGGTACGTTTTATATTATCTGGTTTTTACCACAATTAATTTTATTCTTTTTCAAAAAAGCAAAAACAGAAAAAAAGAGAAAGTAGAGAAGTGACTCTCAGGACCAAGTCTCGGGCAGAGAAGAGAATGAGGCTCGGGCGTTACAGACAGACCCATAAATACTCGATTAAAGATCCAGGGCAGAAGGCAAATTTGCAGCTAGGTGTGGTGGTGGATGCCTGTAATCCCAGCACTCAGGAGGTGGAGGCAGGAGGATTGACATGAGTTCAAGGCAGCCTGGGCTACATCGTGAGACCCTGTCTCAATAAATAAATAAGTAAAGCACATCTGCAGAAGGTTGGATTTGCTTTGGTTTGGCTGATGTAAACATTCTCTCGTTTAAGATGGCCAACTTAGCCCTCTCCCACCACAAACCCGCACTGAGCTCCAGAGAGCTGGGTTCCTTACAGGAACTGAGTCTTGGATTATGCACATTTTCCTAAGAACATTGCTCATCTCTCTGCCTCTAAGAAGACAGAGTGTGTGTCTTCCACCTCCTGTTTCTGAGTGGCCAACAGACCAGATGCCGCAATAAACAGCAGCTGGTTCCTGAAGTCCACCTCGGAGTGAAGTAAATCCACCTCACTTGAACCTGAACCCATGGTGTGTGTCAAAGTCAAGGCATGTTGATAGTAGACACGGAGGGTGCAAATCCAGGAGTCAGACTGCCTTCAAATCATGGCTCCACCAGTTAGCAGCCATGTGGCTTGGGGCATGTTCCTTTACCTCCCTGTGCTCCCGTTTCCTCATATATAGGAATATGGGTCTCTCAGCATTTTTCTTTGAGAAAACAAATTAATATACGTAAAGCTCTTAAACATGCCTGCCCTATGTATAGTGTGTGCTAGAACAGTGTTGCTTATTATCATTCAAACAGGGAACAAAGCATCTTGAGAGAAGCAGACAAGGGGGACAGTTCAAGCACCCCATAAAAGTGAGCCTTTGTCCTAGCATTTCACACACAGCCTCTCCAAGAATTGTCTTGGCCAAAGCTAACAATACAGCCCTGTGTACAATGACTTACTGGGCCCTCCCCCAAATCCCTCAGTTTTTGTCAGTTCTGTCAATGGGCTATTTTATTTACTTACAAGCCTTCCAACAACATTTGGAATCTGCACAAAGGAAGAAATATGAAACTTTCACACACTCATAAGCACAAATTCTGAGCAGCTGCTCCAGGGTTCTTGAAACTCACACCAATCTCACCACACCTCACAAGCAGTTCAGAACTCCTGACTCCTACTTACACAAGGACACGCGTGCACTTTGTCAGCAAGCGCTCCACGTCACCAGCCTTTGAAAATACTCCAAAAACACACCTATGTATGGATGAAGAGATAAACAGAGATGGATCTATATCTATATCTATATCTATTATTCCATTTTTAAAACACAGCACCAGGCTCATTACTGATCATTTGCAAAATTAAGCTGACAGGCCATCACTGCTAAGCACTGCTAAATCTAATTTGGTTTGCAAGTGTATGAATCAAATTGTGAACATATTGGTCAACTTCCCTCCAGTCTTTTCTCTCACATCTTGGTCAACTTCCTTCCAGTCTTTTCTCTGTGCTATTTCATATATGAAACTCCATACTGGAGATGGAAGGAAAGGAGCAAGCTGGAACTCCAGGGATTCTACACAGTCACTGAATCCTTGATCATGTCTGGATTGGGGTCCCTGTCATCATTCTCCAATCTAAGGTCACAAACTGCAATGGAGCCCTCAGGCTGTGCAAAAGTTGCTGTGAATAGGGATGAGGACAGTCCCCATCAGCACTGCCCAATGTCACATGCAATTTGCTGGGGAAGTGAACACAGCAGTATGCAGACCCAGCTATACTTTATTCAGGACTATTGTGGTTACTGATGCTTTATGGTATTTAGGTGAGAGTCCCTGTCACCAGTTCCCAACCTGGGCCCAATCCCAAACCCCTGTGCACAAGAACAATCCATCCAGGCTACAGTTAAGAAACACCAATCTGAGGCCGGGGATTTAGCTCAGTGGTTCTGCCACCTGTCCCGCAAGCGCAAGGACCCAAGTTCAATCTCCAGTATCAAAAAAAAAAAGAAAAGAAACAACCAGCCTGAGCTCCTGTCTACGAAAGGCAAGTCCTAGTAGCAGAGACTGAGTTGTACCATAGCAAAGTAAGGAAAATGGGGAAAACCAAACAATGCTTCCCTGCTTTCCTTAATTGGCAGCGACTTACTGTGACAGTCTTCCCCACCCCCAGGACTGCAGGACTCCACCTCCGCCTTCTGAAATCCTAAAAATACCTCACAGGCTTGCATTCCAGGGTCGCAAAACCCCTTAGGATTCAAAAGATCCAGGTTGAGAAGCAAAAACCTGGAGTAAATGAAAACCGAAACCTGCAGAATTTCTACCCAGGTTGACCAATATCCTGAAAAACACAAAATCCTTCCTCAGGAATTCTCATAAGTACTGCCAGAAATTTAAGTGAATGAAGGAACAATTTGCTGTTGACTTTTTATGTATGCCAACTGCCCATAAAAATTCCTCCCCTGCTTGCAGGAACAGAACTCTCCAGAACAAATGACCTAATTAAACCTGAGATTTCCTGGCTAAAAGCTCTGCAGAAGACTGCACCTCGATGAAATGACGCAGAATTGGAGAATGCCTGGCCGACTAAGCAAATTAGGGTCTGCTTTTTTTTTTTTGTCATGCACAAATCCAACACCAGACCTAAAAATGTGAGACTAGCACACATGCTTAACTACTTTTATTTATGAAGCAACCAGAATGCACATTTCCCCACTTATCTACTGCACATTTTTCAAAATGTGATTATGCGGCACTGTGAATGCATCTTTTTGGCACAATTTCTCAGTCTGCCTTTGCGGCTGGGTTGCTGCCAGTGCCGTACAATGGTGTGGATCTGTCAGCTCTCATCCCAGCTTTCAGAAATGTGCTAAATTATCCCACCCTTTCACCGGGCTCGGGACCCCCGCCCCATCTGATCTGCACAGATGTTCAAGGAGAAAGACTGTGTTTTGTTTAAATCCATGGAGGGCCTGGCAAAATGCTGTACAAAGAAATGCGGAAGTCAGCACTGCGATGGAAAAGCTGGTAATGCGCTCGCTTCCTTCTCTCTCCAGCTTTTCCACCTCCACTTTCAAAAAAACAAAAGACAAGGAAACCATCACATCACCCCCGGCTTAAAAGAAAGAGGAAGGGGGCAGGTAAGGGCCGAGGGCCGACAGGTAACTGTTCTCTGTTCCTTTATGCCGGGCATTCAGGAGCTGTTAGTTTTGTGGGTCTTTTCAGGGCGCTATGCTACAGGCAGCTCTGTAATATTTTATTTTGGCTAAAACCCTCGGGAAGGGGAAGTCACAGGGAAATTTAGAGGGGGTCAGGACCCCAGAACCCCAGCTGGCCATGAAAATGCCCCACAGCCCTGAGACCAGCCCTGTCAGCCACGCCAACTTCCTAAAATACCCTGTCTCAGAAGCTTGTTCATCCTCCTGCTTTCTCCTTCCTTCCAGCCACTTCAGTGTCCCAGTCACCAAGCCCTCCCTGGGTAGCACAAATTAAGTCAGCAGCCACACCCGGCTCTGCCGAGGACCCCTGCTGGGGCTCAGGAAAGCCCAGGCAGGATTTCCACAGCCTGAGTTGACAGGGACATCTTTTCTTTGTTCCATCCAGAAGAAAACCACTACAGTGATGCGACGCTGGCAAACACCCACCGAGAGACTGAAAACAGCTGTAGTGAAGAGACTCACCAAAAAACAACCCCTCTTGCGCTGAATTTGATTTTCTGTATGATAGGGAGGAGACAAAAAAAATGTGAACAAGTACACGTGCAGACTCCCGCAGGGGCACAAGTACATGTGAATGGCAAACCCAAACATGTCAGTCACAGTGACATGCTACTTCAAAGGCCGCCTCATGGAAGGGAGAGGGGACTTAAGCACATCCTATAAGTTCTCCTAATCTATAAATACCTGAAAATTTTGCATAATCTTTAAATAGTTTAGGTCTGCTATTATTACCGCCTTCATAGAAAATTTTCAAATCTTGGTAAAATAAAATGAACTTCCATGAATGTGACAGATGCAACTCATGCCAGTTATCACCTCTCCCACCCAAGCTACTGCTAAAATGACAGTGGCCATTTTTTTAAGGACAAAGAACAGCAGACAAGGCAGCCCACTGACCCTTGGCTGATGGAAGGCAGGGAGAAGTAAGTGCTGATCCGTATTCTAAGGGATGCTCAGAGGGCCTCCAACCAAAGGCCAGTCCTCCCCAAGTCCTAGAGCGGCACGCTAAAGGCGAGGGACAGAGGGACAGGGCACAAGGCAGTATGCAAAGAGAAAAGAGGCTTATTACCCACAGCAATCAAGCCAGAGAGTTCGGAATCTCACACGCACCGGCACAATAAGAAAGAGGGCGTGATTCAGAGCTGAAAATGAGTCAAAACATGGTGGGAACTAAGGACGAGTCCACTCACTATACCACGGGCCTGCAGTCCCCCCCTCCTTTAGCTGCTTCCAGGATGCTCAGCTTCTCTAGGCTGCTCCGAGGCAGGCTGCGGGAATTATTCTTGGAGAATCTCAATGAATACACAGTGCTGATGTTTGAGGGTTTCCGCTGACAGAAACAAACAAACAAAAAAAATAGTTGCTGCTTTATCACTTGAAAGAAAAATCACAACAGCCGGGCGTGGTGGTGCTTGCCTGTAATCTCAGCATTAGCGAGGATGAGGCACGAGCCCATGAGTTCAAGGCCAGCCCAGGTTACATAGTGAGTTTAAGGCCAGCCTCAACTATATAGTGAGACCCTGTCTCAAAAACAAAACAAACAAGAAAAAGAAAAATCACAACAGAGAAGCCCCAGTCACATGCATAAAGGTTCAAATCTGATTTTAGTATCTTACTCTTCATATCTGCTCTTAATGGCCATGGATCAGGAAATGTGTAAGGAAAGCCTGAAGATCAGATTTAGAAGCAATACCAGGCAGGAGGAGGCAAAAAGCCTTCTAAAAACACAGACATTCTAGAGTGCAGAGGGGAATTTAAAAAATTCAGACTATCCCAGAGAGTATTTCTTCTTCCAAAATACAGGAAGAGATGTTATGAGAAAAGATCAAGTAGCTGTTGGAAATTAGCAATATGGATAAATGAAATCTTTATTTATATAGTTAGTTGAAAGGTTAATTTGAAGAACTTTCATAGGAAGTAGAGCAAAATATAAGTAGATGAAAAGTTTCAAAAGCAGAAATGTAGAGAATTTCCCAGACAGCCTAAAACTCAAATAGTGCTATTTTTTAAAAATTCAAGAAATGTCTCAGACTGACAAGGGTCTCCAGACTAAAAGGAAAAAGCAAATCCCCCAAATATATAATTTTAAAAGGACCCCCGCTGAGGTATATGATTGAATCTGGGAAACTTTAAAACATGAGAGATTAAATGAAGATTCTAAAATGTCCCAAAGAGAGTAAGGAGAATCACACATGAAGCATGTTCGAAGGCAACGGAGAAATGTCATGGAATTCCAAGGATAATTGTTTCTATTTCTAATTCTGCATATGGTAAAACTATCACATATATCGAAGCATACATTATAGATATCCTTACACATAAAGATTCAAAAGAAATGTGGCTCCCTCCCAGCCTTTCTGAGGACGCTATGGGTACATGTGTTCCGTCAAAACAAAAATTTGATGATCTGAATCCAGAAAAAAGCAGGTTCAAGGAAGAGGAAGAGCAAAGGAAAGTCCCTGAATGATGGCCATACAGACAGGAGCTGGAAGACAAAGATGCCGCAGAAAGTGGAGCCCTAGGGGAAGACACTGGGGGTGCTGCACAGTTACAGGTGGCTTATGATTCAGTAAAAACTAGTCGAAAGAAAACTGAGAAGCTTTTCAAACTTATTTGGAAAAAGAAATTAGCAACAGGTACACAGAAAAATCAAGTCAGCTTCCCCTTACTATAATGAAATACTTGAGGCAATTAACTTACAAAGAGAAGAGGTCTATTTAGCTCATGGTTCTGGAGTTTAGGACCAAGCTCAGGTGGCTGCATTGCTTTGTGTCTCTGGTAAGTGGAGAAAACCACTTACATCCTGAGCCAGAAAATAGACTGAGATCAGGGTCTTACAGTCCCCTGCATTAAGAGCGGTCCCTAGTGACCCAGGACCCTCAGGAAGGTTCCACCTCCTAAAGGCCCCACCACCTGCAAACAGTGTCACCTTGGGGACCAAGCCTTTAACACATGGGCCTTTTGAAGGACGCCTATCCGAAACACAGCATCAAGCAAACTTTGAAAACTAAGTTACTTCCGGGAAAAACAAGGCTTTAAAGAAAATATAATCACCCAGCGGTAACTGGCTGTGTAGTGAACACCACCACGCAGTCCCAAGGATGTATACTCCAACCCTGAGTAAACTGAAGACAGGGTCAGAATCGCCTGGGGCAGGTGGTTTTGAGAGCTAATCTGGCAGGAAGTTCGGGGACCCAGACATCGACCACCTCTTCAGCAGCCTGGTAGCTCCTCATCCTGTTTCCAGGTCCTCTACACAGCCCATGGCGTCTCACCCCCAGGAGGTCACGGTATTTGGCACTGCACCCTGCAAGGGAGGTGCTCCACCCTACGAGGGAGAAAATGTGGATACCCAAAGACAGTCTAGTCTCCAGGAGATGGATCCCAGGAACAGAGCAGGTCCCTAGGGTAAAGTCTGGGAGATCCCAGGCCTTCGAGAAATCCCGCCCGTCTGGAAAAGCTCAGAGCACCTCTGGGACCAGCGCTCCCAGGGGGCAAATTGGAGGATGGAAGATTCGATGGATCTGAATAGACAAAGGGGGGCTTAGACTTCAGGTGAGAGCTTTCGAATGAATGAGGTACGTGCTTGGAAAATGAAGCAACTGGAAAGCAAGACAAATACTGACTCTAGGGAAAACAAAATTGGGCAACGAAGCAAAATTAGTCATGGGACATAACGTGCACGTCGTGGCTCATGACACGGCTCCGAGGTCAGTCGCTGCAGCAGAGCCCATTGCAATAGCATGACCCCACATCCTAATCGGCTGGCGGGGATTTTATTCGTGCAAAGCTGTACATCATCTCCACTGGTCATGATTGGAAAAAATAAAGATCATGCTGCTCTTGGAACCAACATAAATTTTAAACCATAAACCATAAAGTTTTAGAAGAAAATATGAGATTTTTAATGCTCTCTCAAACTGCAGAAGATGTCTTTAAACGTGACTTAAATCTAGACACCATAAAGGAAAAGACAATAAAGAACGCCAAGCATCACACTAGTATGTAGACAAAGGTGGTTGAAATACATACAACAGAAGGCTAACTTCCTTCACACACAAAGGAACTCCTACAAATTAGCACACACAGACACACAAAAATACATGATATAAAAGAAAAATGGACAAAGGCAGGGCGGGAATACACAAGGAAAGACAAATGGCTTGTGAACACCTGCAAATGTGTCCAACCTCAATTAGCATTATGAAAAATGACAACTAAGAAAAACTGGCATCCGATGTGTGAGGGTAGGGAAGCTGAAGATGACTGATGTCATTATGGGTCCAAGTGCAGGGCACACAGGCTAGCGTGCGTGACAAGCAGGTACAGTCCAAACAGCCCACAGTGGAGCCATCCTGCCTGCGTTCATACAGACCTCGGGGGAGCTACTTCATCTCTCCTGCCTCAGTTTCCTCATCAACAAAAACTGTAATGATGATATCTCTCCTTTAAAGATTGCTCTGAAAGGGCCGGGGATTTAGCTCAGTGGTTTTGCCGCCTGCTGCGCAAGCACCAAGGACCAGAGTTTGATCCCCAGTACCAAAAAAAAAATGATTGCTCTGAAGATTTAACAAATTAGTTATCTGTAAAACCTATGAAAGATTTCCTAGCACAAAGTTAGCACTACATAAGTTTGTAAAGCACATGAACAAGGAAGTATAAACTCTTAGAGAATACAGCAATATCTGTATAAAAACCAATCGACTCTTTGATTACAGATCCCACTCCCAGGAATGTAAATGTCACAAAGAGAGTTTCCGATGATATTTACTGCAGCTTTGTTTATACTCAAAATAACCCAAATGTCTATCGATAAGAAAACTTTACAGATAATTAACGAGGCCCCTCTTTTTTTTTTTTTTTTGGTACTGGGGATCGAACTCGGGTCCTTGTGCTTGCAGGGCAGGCGGTGGAACCACTGAGCTAAATCCCCAGCCTATGGCCCCTCTTTTTATGTGGCAAGAAAGAGGAGGCAGCAAGTCTGTATGCACAACCTAGAACAATGTCCAGAGCATGCTAACATGAAGAAAAGCTCAACACAGACCAGGTGCGCTGCTGTGTATGTGAGATGTCGACGTGTGACTTGCTGTTAGAGGGACGTTTTGGAAACGATGGGAGATCATCGCTTCGGGTTCTGAGGGACCTGCTTTTGTGGGTGAGAATTTTAATGATCTAAAATGTTGGAGACTGGAGAAGTCTACTCTCTCACATGAACTTTCCCCATGTAATCTGACTTTCACTATTTGCTTAACAAGCCTTTTTCCCAAGCAATGCAAACACGGGCATTTTTTTCTCAGGACAATAACAACAAAAAAATTTTCATTTGCTTTAACATGAATATAATATACCAAATTACAGCACAATTTTAATTTTATTTTGTTTTGGTTTTTTTGAGACAGAGTCTTGCTATGTATTCCAGGCTGGCCTTCTTGAGCCCACTAGGTGGCCCAATCTGACCTCAAACTCATGGAGATCCTCCTGCCTCAGTCTCCCAAGTCTTGGGATTACAGGAGTGAACCACCATGCCCAGGTTAAATGTTTTTAAAAGACAAGTTTAAAAATAGACTCACACAGCCGGGGATTTAGCTCAGTGGTTCTGCTGCCTGCTTTGCAAGCGCAAGGTCCCAAGTTCAATCCCTGGTACCAAAAGGAAAAAAAAAAACTCATACATTCACATCTTAAAGTAAACCAAACTTCTAGTATTTTCAAGATGAATGACACCAACCTTGGGCAGTTCTGACACCCTCTTAAGCCCCTAATCTTGGCTCCAACCCTGAGGTCCTTCCACAAATGCGCATATTAGGGCACAGAGGAGGGAGCAAAAGCCACAGCAATGAGGACCATGACATAATTCTTAAAACAATTATGCACAGGAGCTTGTTTTACATTAAACAAAAATCTAAGCTCTCCAAAAGACTAATAATGCTTCCATTGGATTCGCAGCAGTAGGTAAATATGCAAACAAAGTGAAGGCCACAGATGTGTCACTTTGTTGTTTAATCAAATACAAATCAAAAGAGTCTTAAGCCAAGGGATTCCACGAGGAAGAATGAGAAGCTTTCTGCCTGTGCACAGATCCAGCAAGGGCACCCAGAAGCCCCAACTCTCCAAGCCCAGACCAAAAGTGCCTCTTCCCACATCCTCCAAAGGAGAAGCCCCTGAAATGCTGCCCAATGGCTGTCAGGTAAACAGAATCCAGATGTTCAGTCCACCCCCGGTAGCTCAAACAAATGCCACCCTCCTGAAATGCAACCCCAACGCCCAGCGAATCAACAAATAGTACTGGAGGCCAAACAGCACAGCCTCTCCGCCCTGCTGGTCTCCAACAACCTTCAAGGCTACAAGGTACATTGTCCCCATTGTCCCCAGCACTAAGGCCACCCTAAGGAGCATGACTCATAAAAGTAGCCAGGCCATCTGGCAATTTACTCAGAACTGTGCTAAAGACGGGGTAATCATGGGCTGTTTGAAAAGGTCACACTAAGTTTGGTGTATAGGCCAATAATGCATGATATCATAGAACCAAATAAGCATTTTCCCCCCCTCTCTAAATTGGCATTTGTTTTTAAGATCTTATAGCTCACGTCCAGGAAGGTTGTTAAAGCACTTTTGCCTTTGCCACCTGGCATATACATAAGAGAGAGAAACTAGAAGCTAAAGAATGGAGAAAAAAGGACCCAGGATTTAGCTCAGTGGTTTCGTCGCCTGCTACGCAAGCACAAGGGCCCGAGTTCAATCCCCGGCACCAAAAAAAAAAAAAAAAAGAATGGAGAAAATGAGCCCCCCCAAGGGCTAGGATCATGAATAAATTTAGCCCTGCCATCAATTTGTGGCTCTAAATCCAAGGATTTTACAGACCAGAAGCCAAAGAGCCATGAGGTCAGCTCAGGTTTGAAAGGTATTTTTACTAGAAACTCCAAGAAGGTGCCCCACCTTCATTCACTCCCCTGAGATTTAATGAGCATCTACTATGGGCCATACCCTTTGCTAGGCAGTGGTACACAGAAGTGTCCAACTCAGGCCAGAGTCCTTAGCTGCACAAGATACTTCCACACATTTCCGGGAAGGCAACATCGTCAATTCTCGCCTGCCAACACTGCTATGCGCAAGCTCAACAGCCAGCAAAGTCCGCAGGAGTCTGAAGTGCCACAAGTAGTCCTCTGATTTACACCGATTTTTTCTAGAAACACCCCTGCTACAGTTCTATTTGCTAATTGTTACAGCTGTGTCTAGATGTCTTCCCAAAGCCTTGGGGTGGTCATGGGTGGGGCTTTTTCAGAGGCTGGATCTAGAGTGTGTGATGCTGTGACTGACTGATGGTGCAGTGCTAGGATCAAGGACACTAGGATTAAGGATGCCTTAATAGCCTGCACCAGATACAAGGACTTAGCTGTGCTTGTCCCTTGCTTCTTGCCTATCTGTTTTGCCTGCCATGGACTGTTTCTCCTCTGCAGTGCCTGTCTGCCAAGCCACCCTGCCCTGGAGCCAGCCGATGATGGACTGAAACCTCTACACTGTGAGCTAAAGAAGCCTTTCCTCCCTGAACTTGTGGGTGTTGGGTATTTTGTCTCAGCAAAGTAACGAAGACACTATTTCATCAGGAAAGCTGAATGGCTTGAGCACCAAGGGAATCCCAAGCCCCTCCCCCAAACACCATTTTGCAAACCGCCAAGTGCTAAAAGAAAGGCACAGGAGGGCAGAGACCCTGCAGGCCCCCAATTCTTCTAAGCTCACTCTGGGGAATCTCCACGTGATAAACATTCAGAAAGCAAGTCATCTGGGACCCCTCCCTGTCCTGTGAACAGAGCACATTCCTCTGAGGAAAGTTCAACAGGAAATGACCGTAGGAGACCTCTGACCTTAATCATGGTGACTTAAGGATCTGAGGGAAGATTATAGGAGGGAAAGAAATCCACAAAGCACATGTAGAAGATAGGATACATGTGAAGAAGAGACACTGCAAAAAGTTTAAAAGTTAAGGGAAGTGCAGGATGTAGGTGGAGGACATATGGTAACTACCTTCTGCTCCATTTGCCATGAACCCAAAGTTACTCTAAAAATCAAATCTATTTTTAGTTAAAGACATGAAAGAAAGCTAAATAAGGTAAATATGAAGAAGAAAGCAATCTATGTGTAGAGTCATGGTAGTTAACAAAGTATCTGTGGGGCTGGGGATTTAGCTCAGTGGTTCCGGCGCCTGCCTTGCAAGCGCAAAGTCTGGAGTTCGATAACCAGTACCAAAAAAAAAAAAAAAAAAAAAAAAAAGGACCTATGGGTATGTTTGCCTGATTCCACTCTTCACTTTTTGAAAACATTTCATTTTGTTTATTAAACATTATTTCTTTAAAAAAATGAGTCTCGGTGAAACAGCCAATTCACATGTGAAACATACTAGGCCATTCCTGGATCTATCTAGGACAGCTGCTCTACCTAGGTTATCTTGCAGCAACACAGTGGGCAAAGCAGACAGCAACTAATCCATAGCCTACAACACACACCTGCCAGAGAAGACTGCATTCATGGTCCCTGCACCATGCAACTTCAATTTTTATTTATTTTTTTAGTACATATTTGCAGTACATAATGATTATATTCCTCGTGTGGAGTTGGCATATGTACATAATACATCTGAATATTTTTTCATCCCTTTCCCCTGCTCTGTCCCTCCCTTCATCCCTTGGTCCCCTTCCCTTCTGCAAAAGATCTCCCTATTTTCTATTCTCTATCTTTTATTTTGCTCTTCCCTTATATTTTGGGTTTCTCATTTAAGAGATGCCATGCAATATTTAAGCTGTGTCAGATTTATTTCATTTAGCATTATGGTCTCAATATGCGTCCATTTTCCTACAAATGACTCAAGTGTATCTATCTTTCTTTATGGCAGAGTAGTACTCCATTGTATATAAATGGCACTTTTTCTTTATCCATTCATCTGATGGTGGACATATAGGCTGCTTCCAAGATTTAGCTGTTATGAGCTGTGCTGCTAGAAAAATGGGCATGCATGGATCATTGTAATATGGTATCTTTAACTCTTTCGGGAGGATACCTTCTGCTCCCACTACCACTCAGGCCCCAGCCCTGACCACTGTCACTGCACTACAAAACACAAGGCTTCCGGGTCACAGTGGGTCTCACAGGCTTCCACAGGGCTAGGTGTCAGTTTCCCAAAGCTAAAACACTGTACATAACAAAGGTACCAAGAACTGTACTGTATATCACAGGAGCATCCTGAAAAGTGACACTAAGCCACAAGACCACACTCATCCCCAAAAATGCCCTGAAAGGGGAAAGTAAAAGTACTACAGTGCTAAAAACGATGGGGAAATGATCTGGTGGCTGATGAGTTTCAAGCTTGTGACTCTACGGCTACTCACTACCAGAAGCCAGGGTGACGCAGGTGAGGCACTTGGCCTGGGTGTGAGACTGAAGGGGGCATGGAAACCTCAGTAATGAACAGATAATCATTTTAATGACTCTATTTTGAAAAACCAAAAGTAATTTTTAAAATCCAGATGAACAAGACAATGCAATTTTCAATCAAGAGGAAATCTGCGCAGGATTCACCTCACTTCTCCCTCGTGAGGCACCTCTGGTACAGCGGGATGAGAAGCCCCAGATGGAGCCGTGCAAACAAAGTGTATGACCTTCAGCATGCTCCCAGGAGTCTGTTTCTCTTGTGAAAAAGGAAGATAATACCATCCTCATTGAATATATGACCAAGGAAAAATATACGCCAAGTGCCAAGCGCAATGTCTAGCATAGTACTGGCACAAAAGTGGCAGCCGGGATAGCATCCCATGAAGAATCCCAACTCCAGAGATAAGCTGGCAGGAGTTTCCTGCATGCTCTAGTTCCTGCGTGGATGTTCAGGTAATTTTTTTTTTTGGTACCTGGGATCAAACTCGGGTCCTTGCACTTGCGAGGCAGGCGGCGCCACCACTGAGCTAAATCCTTGGCCCAGTTCAGGCAATTTTTAGGAAGTGAGTTTTGACAGGTTTGGAGGTTTCCCCTAGAATCGTCTTGAAGATGACTCTTCTTGCTCTGCTTCTCAATCTCTAGAATCAACAGACCTTGCTGGCTCTTAACCATGCCAGGCAAGGCGAGTGGATGATGAACTACAGTGACACCCTTCCTGTCCCACCCTTCAGATGAAAAGGCAGGTTATGCTCTCAACAGCATGGGGGTGTTATGGCTGTGTCTAGACGTCCTCCCAACACCCCATGCAGTCATAGGTGGGGCTTTTCAGGGTGGCTGGATCTAGAGTGTGTGACGCTGGGACTGATTCATGGTGCAAAGCTAGGCTCCAGAGCACTAAGATTAAGGGTGTGAGCACTACCTGCCCTAAGTAGCCTGGATAAAATATAAGGGATAGAAAGAGCTATGGTTCCCTTGTTGCTTTGCTGCCTTCTGTCTACCATGAACTGTTTCTCCTCTGCGATGCCACCCTGCCTCGGAGCCAGCCAATTATGAACTGAAACCTCTACAATCTGTGAGCTAAAATAAACCTTTCCCCCTTTAACTTTGGGTGTCAGGTATTTTTATCTCAGCAATGAGAGGAAAAATAGCTAAGACGGAGGGGGGCCCTAGGACACCAAGCCACTGTGCACCTCCCAGAACTGTCTTACCTCTAGCCCAGCATGGAATCACACCACTAGGACAGTTTCTGCTTCTCCAAAGTTCTAGCTGACTCTGTTAACCTCAGAGAAGTGGCTGTTCCCCATCCCAGCACCCTGCCCCCAGCTCTCCCACCAACTCTGAACCTCATACACACTCTGAGGTGTACTTATGTGCCTTTGGGGTTACTATTCTGAAATGGTACACAGGGTCTGGTCTGATGCTTCTACCTCCAAAATCAAAGCATCCCAACAAATCTCAGGTCTTTCAACTTCCAAACCACAAATAAATTCCTTGAGATAACCATCTTCCCCCCTAAAAATCACCTCTCACCCAAGCATCCTGCACATCTATGTTCATTTGTTATGTGCCCTGAACATACTACTAGAAAGGAGAAAATGATCTCCGAGAAGATGGCTTTGATAGTGCAGCAGGGATACATCTGCAATGCCATGCTCCGTAGCAAGGAGTATGTCACACATGATTGTTAACATGTGTGCAAGCTTGGTGTAATCTGCAGGGAGGAAGAACGTTTTAAAAATTTTCTTTTTCATGAATCTCTGAAAAATAGTTTACTTGTCACATCGTAAGTGACATGGTTTTTTAATTATATAAGCAATAAAAGTTCACTATGGGAACTTTAGAAAATAGAGAAAAGTTCAAAGGGGAAAATAAAAACCACTGGTATTGGTCCTCTGTGAAAGAAACCATAAATGACATTTTTCTCAATGCATGTAAGTATATACCTTGTATAAAATTTTAATCAAATGAGCTCTTCTTTAAAGTAGCAAACTAAGAGCATAATCACAAAAGAAGTGGTAAATAACCCCCAGACACAGGCGGGCCGAGGAGAAGCTTGGGGAGTAGCTCAGCCCTGTACATCCTGTGGGAAGCCACGAGACTGCATTTTACCGAGAAATGGAAGGGAATTATTTGTGACAAAGCTTATCACTTAAGACAGTTAATCTTTAACAGATACAATGTGTGATCAAAAAAGATGGTAATTAATTTTTTAAAATTTATTACAGTAAGACTCATTGCCATTAATCTCCCTCAAAATACCCCTTCTTGCTTCCAACACACTCATCCAGCATTCTTGCCACTTTCTGAAGCAGCTCTGCAGTCCTCTTTCGTAAGTGTCTTTAGTTGTGCTCTCATGGCTGCCTCGATTGCCCGAGTTGATTCAAAACACTGACCTTTCATGGTCATTTTGACTCTAGAGAACAGCCAGAAGTCACATGGTACCAAATTCAGTGAATAAGGTGGGCCTGTCTTTCTATTGGATGGCGTTCGGCAGCCATGTTCACCATATTTTTTATCACAGCTCATAAACAAACGGAGAAGGACTTCCAGAACTGCTTCAGAAAGTGGCAAGAACAATGGGAAAAGTGTGTTCAAGCTGGGTGTGGTGGTACAGGCCTGTAATCCCAGCACTTGGGAGGCTGAGGCAAGAGGACTGCATGAGTTTAAGGTCACCCTGGGCTACACTGTGAGTTCAAACTACATAGTGAGACCTCTCAAAAAAAAAAAAAAATTGTGTGTTCAAAGCAAGGGGAAGTGCTATGAGGAGGACTAATGGCAATGTCTTTTACTGTAAATTTTTTAAACATTCACTGTATATTGGAACCACCTCTTGTATTTACTGAGCACCTACATATTCTAGGCACTCTTCTAGCCACGGGGAGTGCGGAGGTGCAACACACAAAGTAGAAGTTGCTTTCACTAGGTGGAGAGACTTCCTGAGCTTCCACCCCCGGCTCTGTCAATTATAAGCTGCGTGACCTTTGCTTACAGGCCCCGTTCTGTAAAATGGGGATACAAATCAGATGAGCTGTGCTCCCTGCGTTTGTAGATGTAAAGCAGTTAGAACTCAGCCAGGGATTGAAAAACACTCAGGTAAACAGAATCCGTGGGGGAGTCAGAGAAAACATGGGTTAGCAGTCCAGGGCCGACCTGAGCCTCGGTGGTTGTCAGGGCCAGGAGGACCCGGGAAAGCAGAGGAGTGGCAGGTGTGGAGAAGGAAGCTTAACAGCCTGGGGCCGAAGTGGGCAGGGGAGGGGGAGGCACAGGAGGTAGGAAACGGGTCAAAGATGCCAGGATTCTTCCAGCGCCCTCCTGATCGGTGACAGCAATACAGTCACATTATTGCACACAACAGTCACTCCCAACATGTCAGCTCTCTTGATGATGCCAATAAAGTCCAAGGCTGCTGACTCAGGCATTTGAAACTCCTTTTAGGGGCAAGCGTTTTCTGACAGCTCTACACAGTGGAGGGATGCAGCCCGGGGTCTTCCTGACTCCTGACCCACAGTCCTCAACCCTTCCAGCAAGCCCAGCAGGCAGGCCTCCCACTGCTACTCAGGTCTGATCTGAGACTGCTAAAAGCCAAGATTTGAGAACGGGTAGCGGAGGTCTGTGGTCTTTGCTAATTCACGATGATTGGATTCCTCCCATTCCAGGACAGAAAAAAATTAAAATCGCATACAAATTCTAAAAGTGTAAGGAGCCAGAATCAACCTTTCTTACTAAAGAATGTTATTCCTTAACATGTTTATCTCTGTTTACACGTTCTGCAGTTAAGTCTATGCGTCCTCAATAACGAAAATAACTGCTACCAAATTATAAGCTTTCTAATAAATTGTCAGAGTCCTTTGTTACAGACTATTTTCAATTTTCAAAAGAAAAATCCAAATCTTCAAAATGCTGACCACAAGGACTTTTATAAGCAAGTCATTTAAAAGTCATGATTTAGGACCAGGGATTTAGCTCAGTGGTTCCACCGCCCACCTCCCAAGTGCAAGGTCCCGAGTTCGATCCCCCATACCAAAAAATTAAAATAAAAAAATAAATAAAATTCATGATTTATATCCCAGTAGGTATTACTAGGCTGGTATTGTCTGGATTTTAAAAACATATGGGAGGAGCCAGATGTGGTAGCACATGCCTGTAATTCCAGCAGTTAGGGAGGCTTAGGCAGGGGGCTTGCAAATTAAGTCCAATCTGGGCAGGCACTTTATGAGAATCTATCTCAAAATAAGGGGGTGGGGGTAGAGATACAGCAAAATCGATTTTCTTCCCCAGTACCTAACAAAGACAGATAGACAGAGATGGTGGAGGGGAAGGGAAGGAGAAAGAAACTGAGACTCAGAAATGAAATGATCTCTAGACCACACAACTTTTGAGCAGCAGAGCTGCGACTTGAACACAGGTCCCTCGGGTCCACTGGAAGCCAGCTTCCAAGATGGAACCCAATGAGTTTCCAGTTCTGGTACCCTTTAGGAAGTCACTGAGTCATGACTGGCCCCTATGAGCAAAAACACTGTGGAAGTGACAGTGTATGACTTCCCAGCCTAGCTCATAGAAATGACAGTCTCCACCCTGCTTTCCTCAGGATTCACTCATTCTGGGAGAAGCCAGACATCATGCTGTGAGGACACTCAAGCACGCTGCCCAGGGGGTTTTATGGGTTCCTTGGAAGCCAATCTGCGCAAACCTCCGACCTAGAACTGCAAACATTTAAGCCACTCCCAAAGTCCAGACCCACAGAGACTGCAGAAGACTGTATTTACTGTTGTTTTTGGAGCCACTACATTTGTTGTGTAGTGATAACAAACACATACTCTGATGACTATGTATGTGCTTTCCTCCACATCCCCACTGCTTCTGTAATTTTATTATTATCACTGTGCACTTATGTAGAAAATTAACAAAAGAGCTCCGGAAATTAGATCTATATTGCCTACCAGCCTCTGAGGTAATTGAGCCCAAGGCCTGAATTCTCTGCCCCATTCCCTGCTCATGCCGGAGCTGCACGCTGTGGGCCTGGGCTTCTGCACATGCAGCGATCGCCTTTCCAACCCGTCCTGTGGAACAGAGCAGCTCCAAGAGCTCCTTATGCCTCTGCTGCACAGCCTAGGAACCTAATTGTCTCCGGCGAAGTCCCTTTTAATGTTTCCCTCTGTACTTTTTGGTTTAAAAAAGAAATATAATCATAAGGTACCACTTGATACCAATTAAAGTGGCTTTTTAAAAAAAGCACTGACAATATCAAAGTGCTGGCAAATCCCACTTCTGGGTGTTCACCCATGAGAAGTCAAAACCAGGTCCACGTCTACACTGGTGTGAGAAAGTTCACAGCAGCTCTATGCTGACGGCCATTCTGCTCATGATGGCCCCAAACGGGAAATGCCCAGCTGTGACCAGGCGAACACCATGTCCCACGTCCCATCCCTGCGAGGGACAAGGCCTCGGCAACAGAAGCAACTTTGTAAGCACACAACTTGGAAGAACCCTAAAGACTTTCTGCCGGATACAAGAAGCCAGTCTCAAAAGGTTACTGAGGCCCGGGTTCAAGGCATGACATTCTGGAAAAGACAAACTATACTTAGTGACAGAGGAAAGGTCAGTGGTTAGCAGCGGTTAGGGTGACAACAAAGGGAGTCTTTTCCGGGGGACGTAAATGTTTTTCACATCCTGACCGTGAAGCCGGTCACACAGACGTGAGTGGATGTTAAACCTACAGAGCTGTACATTCAAGACAGAAAAAAGTGAAATCAGTTTTACTCTCTTAATTTCACAAATAAAAATACATATACTAGGGCTGGGGATTTAGCTCAGATGTTCCGAAGCCTGCCTCACAAGCACAAGGTCCCGAGTTCGATCCCAGTAACAACAAAAAAAAAATGCTCTCTTTTAGAAGCAATTACTACTCGTTTTTCCCTCAAGGAGACATATATCTACTTGTTAAATCACCTTCAGGCCCTAGGGCCTTCTTGATTTTGAAATCTTAAAAACAAAAGTGCTGATCTCAAGTTATTTCCAATTCCTGATTTGTATCTCAGGATTCCACCTTATTTCAGTTATCACTGGTTATCTTCCTCCACAGCTGAGCACAAATTGCCAGCTATACTCCCTGTAACCATCTTTCCTCAGGAACAAAAGATTTATTTTTTAGTACCGGGGATCGAACTTGGGTCCTTGCGCTTGCGCAGCAGGCGCAAAACCACTGAGATAAATCCCCAGCCCTCCAATTTTTATTAATCAAGCAAAGAAGGGCTCTTTATAAAATACCCATAAGATACAACAGAAGTCTGGGACAGGACTCCTGACATCCAGGAACCAACTCTGGTGAAAAAGGCAGAACTAAGAAATAAAGGATTAACTCTGCAAAACACCCACAGCTCCAAACACCACTTCCCAGTCCCCAGCCCTCTGCGCTGCGCTCCCCCGGAAGCTAGGAAGAAATCCTTTAATTGGAGCTTTGATAAATGGGCAAGGCGTGGCTATGTCTCTTCCCTGGCTACACAGTGACAGTTTCACATACCTCTAGTTCGCTGGGGGTGGGTTAGGGCCGAGGGGAATCAACTTCACTCAGTGCTTCTGACAAACAGAGCAAAGAGGGCGGGTGACAGTGGGGACACCGCCCCATCCCAGGCCACCCAGGGGCTCCCCCAGCTACTCTGGCCCATCTCAACCTTCCCTGAGAGGCAGGGTGCTGCTATGGAGTCAGCCCTGGCAAGCGCTAACTCTACCCCTGAAACCAATCCAGAAGGTGCATCTGAGTAGGAGAGGACAGTGTCACCGGGACAATACAGAACAGGTGACAAATGACTTATGGCAGCCCGACAAAATGACTTATGGCAGCCGGACAAGGGATGTCAGGTCAGAAGCGCTGCATGAGGAGTCCAGTCATCAATGCTGATGTGACAGAGAACTTCCCAGGCTCTGGCACCCTTCAGAGGTGGGCAAAGAGGCTTCTCCTTCGTGTTTCAGCCTCGTGGTCCCTGCCGGTCTGCTCCCCCACAAAGCTGTCTTTCCTTATTGTGCCTTTCACTTTTGTCTGGAAAGGTGACTGTAGTCTGGGCACAATTTCCACCCCGCATTCCTTCTACACGTGTCCCTAATGAACCCCAAAGCTCACCCCAGCACTAGAGGGGAGTCCTTCCCTGGCAGGGAGTGCAAAGTGCACCTAGGTGATCTCAGCACCTCAGGAGTGGCACAACTTTTCTTCCTAGGGAATGAAAGCATGCGAAGCTGATATTCACAGCCAGGATGACACAAGGACTGCGGCAATTTTAGGATGAGAGGTACAGGAGAGCCTGCCCCGCCCCAAAACCACCATCACCAAACTGTCTGGCTCAGAAGGGCAGCAGAGAAGGCACCAAGACTAATGAAGCCGATGCCAGCAGAGAGCAGCTGCAGAGAGAAGCCACCCCAGGGGCCTGAATCTTCCAATCCAGTCTATTCCCCAGCTGATCCACATTGGTACCTGGGCTTGGTACTCAGCTAAGAATTCCCTTTTTGCTACTTCACAAGGCTCCTGCTGTCCTTCTGTCCCTTGTGACAAAAAAGACCCAGAGCCGCTGGCTCCACAGAGGTGCGTATCGGTGGCCATTGCAGGCAGAACACACGGCCAGGCAAGGACAAGGTTGAACACCTTTTGTAGAATTGTACAGTGAAATATCACACAGCTGCTGAGCACTTTAATGTCAAAGAAAACTCAATGTGGAAAAACTCAGACAACACTAAGGAAAAGAAAGGTGGCTTCTGGATGTACATGGATCATCATCTACCAGTTGTTATTTTAAAAGTATGTTTGTATACACAGGGAAGAAATTCCTGGAGATATAACCAATAAGCCAAGAGTTCAATGAATACAAACCAGATTTTAATTTTTATCATCTTTGAATGGCAGGAGTACAAAGGATTCTTTCCTTTCTGTTTTATACTTTCATTTTTAGGAGTTCCATTACAATGCATGTGCTACATAGTAAGCACTAAAATAAACATGTAACAAATAAGACTGCTTCTTTACTCTAGGCTCAGCTCAAATGCCACTTGTTCCTGCTAGCATGTCTACTATTCTGTATCTACTGTCCCGAGTGCCCTATCATTGTTACCGGGTTTTGCAAGCACTTCCTGAATTTCCCCTTGTATGATAAATATTATTTCTCCCATCTGTTCCAATGCTCTGCTCGGAGGACAAGGACTGAGCCCTGCTTTGGGGACAACAACAGCAACCTCTCGGTAAAAAGTGCTCCTTCAGTAAACAACTCTGGACCTGATGACCCCCTACGAAGACCGAACTAAAAATAAAACAGCAGTGACAATGTAAATGAGCCTCCTCGGTTGGCCAGGGTGGAAACAGTGAAAGGACTCAGATTTCCTTTCAGATGACATCGATTCAATAAAAAGATGGGAATACTGTTACTCTGTATTCTCCAAAGTTCTTTGCCTGGATATCTTAGGTTCAATTCATTTGCTTGGATTAACATTAAGGTAATTAAATCCTTTCTGTTTTCTTCATGAATTCAGAGGCCTGGTTGCCGCATTTAGAAAACCTCAGGTTTCCCCAATTTTTGCCACTCACGAGGGGCTCGCTCCACTTGGGTTCACCTGGCCCCCACCAGGATCCGACGCAGAAAATCCAGCAGGATTAGAAAGGAAGACCTTAAACCCCAATGAACAGAATCCTCACAAATCTCCCAGGCAATATTAAATGTGCACATAACCATCAGTCGAGGTTGACAGAAATGGCAGCACTGCCATCAGTTTTTTCTAAAGGAAACGAAGTGATATTCTCACCTGTGTTCTGAAATCCAAACTGCCAATGGCCGACTCCAACAAGACACCCTTCAGAGCCACCTTAAGAGGAGGTCCAATTCATGGAGACTCCGGTGCTTGTTTGGGACACATTACCGATATCAGAAGTCCTCAAACACAGTTCCCCTCTCAGAATGACCTGGCACGACGACAACAACCACTTTCCACACAAGATGGAGAGAAGCCAGCTTTCTCAAAGGTAATGTGAGGTGGCAGGTGAAAAACAAACTCTTCCAATAATGTATCAGGCATGATGCTTTTGATGAAAATAACAGAAAATTCCAACCAACAAGACCAGAAAATAAATACATTTAGCCCCAAATGCAGATTAGTATTACTTAGCATCTAGGAAGCACTAAAGACTCAGTGATCGCTTAGGGTCTCTGGTTCCACCTTGCCGTTTTGTCACAATATGGCTGCTGTGGTTCCAGGCACTCAGTCTAGTCTTTAGGTCTCTATGAGAGCTCAGAAATATTCCCCAAGACACCCGTTGAAAACCTCCCAGATACTGGAAGCATTCTGCTCAGGGACAAAGGAGCTTACTGGAGCCTGATCCCTACTGATCCAATAACAAACGTGTGAGGGTCTGAAGCTTGGAGCTGCAGCAGCCATGGGCTATAATGGCTAATTAGGCTGCAGCCGACTAATTAAACACCATGCCACAAGCTAAGTCAAAAAGCAGCTTCCTGAGGATGAGAAGGGGAACAGAAAGCACCTGAGTTCTTAATAACAGTCAGCTGAGACATGAAGTGGGCGCCCCCTCCTCTAATTAGCTGAGGCAACCAAATATTTGAAGGCTTAATTGCTAATTAGTCAGACATTCTGCTACTTGCAAATAAATGTACTTTTTCGCCCAGTCCTGGGGATAGAATGCAGAGCTTCACACATGCTAGCCAAGTGCTCTACCACTAAGCTACACACCCAGCAGTATAAAACAATTCTCGCTTCAGCAGCACACATACAAAAAAAATCTTTTCTTCGTTTATTTTTTTTTTGGTACCAGGAATTGAACTCGGGTCCTCCCGCTTGCGCAGCTGGGGGCGAAACCACTGAGCTAAATCCCCGGCCAAATCTTTTCTTCTTTTCAGACAGGGTCTCATGAACTTGACTGGGCTGGCCTGGAACTTATGATCCTCCTGCCTCAGCCTCCCGAATAGCAGGGATTACAGGCGTGCCCCACTATATCTGGCTGAATCCACGCATACACACTCCCTTGAGATTTTAGGGAAAGAGGACCGACAACTTGGCCAACATCACAAAGAGGTTTGAGGGCAGGTCTGTCTGGCTTCCATGCACACACCCAACTCTCACCATCCTGTTTTCCATACTCTAAAATGCACAGAGAAAGCTCATTCTGCAGATTCCAGTTAGCCAGGGTTTGTTGTTTACCTTCTCTGGGCAGGAGAGTCAAAAATGAGTACAACATATTTCCTGACCTCACAATGCTTGCTATCTGATCTAGAAACCAAGGCGAACACGGCTAAGAAGATATGACTACTGCCAAAGCAAAGGCACTGAAGTCCTCCTCCAGCCACCGCCATTGCCATGGTGACCTTTTCTCAGAACTTTCACATCTTGCTTTCATCTGGGGTTTTGATCTTTGTTTTTTTATTGATTTCAAAAATATTTCTTTCCCACGAGCCTTCTGTTTGCTAAAAAACAAACAGAGCAGCACTAGTCTCTGCCTTCCTTTTACACAAGAAATAGGTTATCTTTCCCAAGTTAAATAAACTCCCTGGCCATTAATAAATTTAATAGCTACACCATGCAAGATGTTTTCCTAATAAGTTTTGCTCTCCAAAGGATACCAATTAAAAAGTGAAGAGATAAAAAACAAATGGGTGAAAATATTCATATAACAGAGATCCAACAAAAGACTTCAAATCATTATCCTTATGTAACAGAATATACAAAGAGCTTCAGCAGCTGCAAGATAAGATGCCATTTGGATGTGCAGGTATACTCAATAAAGTTTCATAAGGCAGACAGAGAACAAAGACAAAAGAAGTGCCAGGCATGGTGCCGCATGCCTGTAATCCCAGTGCTTGGAACGCTGAGGCAGAAGGATCTCTGTTGAGTTCAGGGCCAGCCTGAATTACAGAGCAAGACCCTGTCTCAAAAGCAAGCACACAAACAAACAAAAGATGTAATAGATGTTGACAAAGATGATAAACAACTGGTCAGTCAGTACATGATAAGGTATCATTAGTCATCAGGAAAACAGAAAATAAAACCACAGTGCACTATCACTACACATCCACCCAAAAGGCGTAAATGAAAGACTGATCATTTCAAGTGCTGGTGAGGATCCCACTTACTGCAAGTTGCACAGATTGCTGGTAGGAAAAGCAAAACGTACAAACGCTTAGGAAAGCAATGGCAATCAAACATACACATAGTGTAAGTGTACAGCAAGAAAAATCAACACGAAGACTGTTCACAAACATTCACAGTAGTTTTAGCCATGACAGGCAAAACTCAAAACAGTCCAATGGCCAAAAGAGAATGGACAAGCAAAACACAGCCTCTCCAGATTCTGAAACGCTACCAAGGAACACAAAGGATGAAGCTGGTAGGAAGAGGGCAAGGAGGCAGAGAACAAGAAGTCAGGAGGAGGAGGGCAGGCAGGAGGAGAGGAGAGAGAGAAAATCAAGGAGAAAAGAAATGATACCTGCACACATTAGAGAGAAACTGCGGCCGTAAGGACAACCCGCTTGCAGGTGACACTGAGCGGGCATCAGCAGCGGCACCAGCAGACAGTGGAGTGACTCAGACTCACCACCCAGAACTGCAAACCCTGATCGGCGACCATACGGGAACAAAGATGACCAAAACTGAGGTTACCCTGAGCAGATGCTCACTGAAGGAGAAAGGATCCCCGAAGCAAGCTTCAGGGTACGAGAATGGTAACCACAGTGGATCTGTGCAGACAAGAACTATATAAAACAGCAACGCGGCTGCCAACGCAGGGGAGGCTAAGAAATGAGGAGGAGCACGAAAGAACAGAGGCCAAAATATTAGCAGGAGGAGTCAGGGGTAGGTGTGGGATTTCAGGGAAGTTCTACTTGCTTCTTCATGCTTTTGTTGACTTTCTTCTTTCGAAAAACAAAAGCCTGTGTGTTTAAGGATCAAATGCTAAATTAGAATTAAATAGATGTGATATCAAATTTTCAAACTTCCAGAACTGCAACCCCAAAGACTAATTTGAAAGGACATTCTAAGCCAGGTGTGTTTATTCACTCAATAAGTATTTACCAAGGGTTTGAAATGTTCCAAGCACTGCACTAATCTGGAATGAACAGAATGAGAACAAAAAGTGAAAGCCATCATAAGTCTGGATTTGTAAGTCTTTCAAAACTGATAAGAAGATACCTTTATAGAAAGGGCTTTTGCCAAAAGTCTTCAGGCAAAGCTACCGTATGGTAACTTCGGTAAGGAATACCATCATTAATAGAGACCAAAAGGCAATATAGTTTGGCCAGTGGCTTGAGGGGTAAGGGGTTGAACCCAGGGCCTTTGCACTGGACTACACCCATGCCCTTTGTATTATTTTTGTACTTTGAGAAAGAATCCTTTCAAAATGCCCCACCTGGAATCTGCAATCCTCCTGCCTCAGCCTCGCAGAGGGCTGGAATTACAGGCATGCACCACCATGCCCTGCTGACAGTTTCACACATGAAATTAATTCAGTGTTAATAATGAAGTCCCACATTAACTGCAAATCTTGTTTTTTTGGGTTTTTTTTTTGGTACCAGGGATCGAACTCAGGTCCTTGCGCTTGCGCAGCAGGCGGTGAAACCACTGAGCTAAATCCCCGGCCCAAATCTTGCATTTTTGTACCTTCCATCCCCTAGTAAAATAAGAAACCTGCAATGCTGTGTTAAAAGTTTATGACCACCACTTGCTCACCTTTAGTTGCATTATATTGATGGTCTTCCAGTTTACTTCCCAAATATCAGTGCCTAGGACCCATGTTTTAATAATGCTATCGACTAACCACTTTTGCTCAAGATACAAACTTGGCATAAAACTTTCGCAACTGACATAAACATTAAGCAGAAATAGGGTGTCTTATTAAAAAGTCTCCATACTGAAATAAACATTTCTGCAGGTTTCCTGATGAAACACAAAGGCTGCATTTTACACAACGGGACTGGAGAAATCAGTACTCCACATCATCTGAACGGAGACCATTCAGCTCTCAGCTACCTGGCCACAAGATGACTCAGGAGGTCACAGCCAAACCTAGGTCACCTTGGCCCAAAAGAGGCCTATGATCATGTACTGTCAACGCATCAATTCTGAAAGCAAGAGGCTGCTGAACCACTGATCATCGACAGCCAGCTGGAGAGTTCTCCTTCCAATCAAAAGCACCAAAAACAATAGGAGAGACAGAGCCAGAGGACCAGAACCCTCCTTCCCTCCTTCCCTCCTCCCCCGGGAGGGTGGTAACCAACACTGGGAGTCCCCAGCCGCCTTAGGCAGGGAGGACTGGAAGAACGGAGTTACAGGGTTATCTGGCCCCTCCCAGCCACCCACCCATTAGACAGAAAGTTCACTTCTCCAAAATAGGAAGCCGTTCGTTCTTAGCAATCACCAGGGCCAGTTATAAAAGGTTTAAAATGCCTATCACAAACCTAAGTATCCAATAATGCATCAAATGTCCCTTATCCTCCAGGAATATCACAAGGCCAATTTTCCTAAGTAGATTCAACATGAAAAAATGAAGTTCTTGTCTTTTTGTCTAGTGTCCTCCACGATGGAAAAAGTTAACTTCTGATGTCTGCCCACAGCCGGCCTCCTCCCCTACTCATTTTCCAAGTCAATTAAACCCTGACATGCTCATTGACTATTCGGCTACAAATGCCATTTTTTAAAGGTAACCCTTTCAAAACTATATTAATTTATTTTTTTTAATTTTGATTTTTTGAGACAGGGTCTCACTATGTAATCGAGGCTGCTCTTCAACTCACTATGGAGTCTAGGCTGGCCTCAAACTCATGGCAATCCTCCTGCCTCAGCATCCTGTGTGCTAGGATTACAGGCGAGAGCCACCACACCTGGCCCTATATTTATTCTTCTCTTTTAAAAAAAAAAATTTTTCCTTGGACAATCTGGGCATAGTAGTGCTTGTCTGTAATCTCAGTACTTGGGAGGCTGAGGTAGAAGGATTGTTGGACTACATAGTGAGTTCAAGGCCAGCCTGAACTACAGAGCTGGGCTCTGTCTCAAAAAAATTTTTTTTTTCCTTGTACAGTTTCTTTAATGAAAAATACAACAAAAACATTCATCCAGTCAGGATAATCCTACAAGAACTGCAATAACCGAGCAAGAAACTTGTGTAGGATAGATCTTAAATTTTTCTTTGGAGAAGCGTGGCCACAGAATAGCATTAATATTTCAATATGATCCTGTATCGATTCAGGGCAAGACTACCAACGTGAAAAGGAACATTAGAGTCCCAACTTCAAGATTCCCACAAGGTCAGAGCCCATCCCAACTTCCACAGAACCTGCGCCCCACCCAGCCCTCCTCACCAAGGTATTTCCAGTTTCCACAGAAAGAAACAAGTCACGTGGGAGGTGCTGCGCTACGCAGGCCTCTGCTCCCTCTCCACCAACAACTCCAGCAAACCAGCCACTGCCCGATATTTATTTATTTTACCCAGAAGCAGATCTTTAGCCAGGCATCCTAAAAACACAAACGTTGCGTTGTGCTTGGAGTGACTCCAATATTGGTGTCTTGCTGCAGAACGATGCTGCAGGAATATAAAGTGAGCCGCGTGGACGCTGGACCCGCAGACGAACAGCACGGTGAGGATCTGTCAGACCCTGAAAAGCCGGCGGTGGAAGGGTGAGCCCCCAGCAAGGAGGCGGGCAGAGAGCCAAACACGCACGCGGACTTCACAAGGGCCCTGCCTTAGCAGAAAAACCAGCAGTTTTCACGGTAACTCCTCCTCAAGCCTTCAGCACCGAAAAGGCTTTTCTTTCTCCATTCCTCCTCCTTCGGCTGGAGAGAAAAGGAAGACGACGTGGGGGGTTGTTCGGAAACGGGCGTGGCAAGTCTCCACGTGCAAAGCACGTTACACACCCAGCGCTGGGCCCGAGGCTCGAGAACAGCGCCCTCGCTGGACGCTGGACGGGGGGTGGGGGTGGGGGGATTCGCAGGCGGGAGCACGGCTGAGCGGGCTGCGCGACTCAAACCTGGGAAACTAACAGGAGGCGCCCGCAACAGCAATAAAATGGAGAGCCCGAGGCGGCCCGGGCTCCCTGCGCCCGGAGAGGGGGAGGCAGGGAGAGGCCGGGCCGCTAAACCGTTCCAGATGGGAGCGATCACTCCCCCAGCTCGGCGCGGCCCGGATGGTAGGGTCGTCGTCTCTCTGTGAGCCCCACGTCCCTCCTTTCTGGGGAACCCACACAATCTCCAACGCTGCTGGTCTCCAGCCGCCATACATGGATCCACATTCCTCTATTTCCCCTCTTAAATGCAACACACACACACACACACACACACACGCAGAGCCGGACGGATCCCACACCTAAAGTTTCCCGAACTTAAATCGTAAAACCACAGTCAGAAGTTGTTTTGAAACCACACATACACACACACAATCCGCCCTTGGCTTTTTAAAAAATAGGAAAATCTCAAACTTTGCCCCTTTTAAAGGCAAGCAACAGACACAAAATTCTAACTTCGGCAGAGGGTGTGTTCCTCTTTGTCACCCACTGGGAGGCTCAGGCCACGCGTGGGCGAGCAGCGGGCACACAGCGACGCGGGGGCACCCGAGCCCGCGGCCACCTCCCCGGCCGGCGACCGGCCTCGGGGCAGAGATTGCAGCTCGGTCCGGAAGCAGTGGCGGGCGGGCGGGCGCTGTCACCCGGCGGCCGGGTGGGATGAGAGGAAGCGGGGGAAGGGCGCCAGAGGGTGGGGACGCGAGGGGCAGGCTCGGCGGCCCGAGCAGAGGTGCAAGGAAGGGACGAAGAAGGTTTCAAAGGGCGGCGCGAGCCCTGAGGCCCCCGACCCCTGCTATTGTTGCCGGGCTGCTAAGCTCAGCCTCCTCCGGCGGGAGCCCACGGCCCGCACCCCTGCGCCGCGCCCCGTGCGCCGCCCTACGGGCCCCCCGGACGCGCACAAGTTGCCGCCCGCGGCCGGGACCACGCCGCCCCTCCCGGCCGCGATCATTGTTCCCCGCGCGCCTCCTACCTCCGCGGCTCCGGGCTTCGGGCTCCGGGCTCCGGGCTCAGCGGCTCCCAAGCCCCCGCTGGCAAGGGCGCGGCGCCTCCGGGCTATTAATACCCGCGGGCAGTCGGCGACGGTGGCGCGGACGCAGAGCGGGGCTGGCGGTGGCCGGCCGAGGTCCGAGCCATCAAAGGTGGCGCGGGGCGGAGGGGAGGGCGGAGCGGGCCGGGTGGGTGGGGAGCGGGCTCCGGGTCGCCATGGCCGCCTCGACGCCGGGCCGAGCGCCACTCGCGCGGGGAGAAGCGGCGCAGATCGGCTGGGGGCCGCGAACCCGCCCCGCAGCCACGCTGAGCCCCGCAGCCGCCTCTGAGGCCACTAGCGGGAAGTGCGGGCGCAGCCGCCGCCCCTCCCCGGGCCTGGGCGCCCCTGCGCGGGGGAGCTGGGCGGCTCTAGCCGGCCGGAGAGCGGAGAGCCACAGCCCCCCCCAGCGTCCGCGCCGTGCCCTGCGTCCGCCGCGCCCGGGCAGGTGCGCCGAGAGGTGGCCTCGCCTCCCGTGGCGCTCGGCCGAGGTGGCCTCCGCGTTGCGCCACCGAACGAGCTTGGGAGGCGCCGCGAAGGCACCGCGGGTCCGGGCGCGGCCCGGAAAAGAAGCGAGAAGGGCAGGGGACGGGCGCCGCCGAAGGTCCCGAAGGTAGCCTGCTGAAGCCCAGCAGGGGGCTCGGACGTCGCCCCGCCCCGGAACATGGACGCAGGCTTCCCGCACCACCTTGGGGCAGACCTCCGCGGCCACCCCGGCCCCATGTCCACTACCAGAGCAAAGCCCACGACAGTGGCCAGCCTTGCCACTCCCGGGACAGAAGCAGTGCCCCTCGGCCAATGGCTCGGAGGAGGTTAGGAGCGACCTGCAGATACCTGATGGCCTTTGGCAATTGGGAACTTTATGGAACCGGGATCAAGACTCAGGACCCAGGGGGCAGGTACTGTAGGGAACCACACACCGTCCTCACCCACCAGATGCCGCTTTGTCTTCGCCATCCCTTTCCTTTTGCTCCTTCTCCTTTTTTTGCGAGTTGGGGAAGATTTTGGGTGGCACAGATGAGGGCTGAGGCTACTCTGCTCGGTGGCAAGGCCACTGTCCCTGGCTCTGAAGACCACTGCTGCGGAACCCTGGCCACTTTGCACCCTGCTGGCGTTTGCTGACCTCAGGCGGGGAGGGCACATTCCCAGGGAGAGGCTCCAGAAGGGTGGCCGAAAGGAGGGGGATCCGGAGAGCACATTGGGCAAAGGTAGGGTCATATAGACCCCAGCCTTAGGGGAAACAGGGGTAGACAGTTTGTGTGGAAAACAAATGGTGCATTTGAGGCTTGGCTTTATCACCAGCCAGCTGTGTGGCTCGAGAGACTCGTGGATCACACATTTTAGCCAGTAATTCCCAAAAGGGTGGTTCTCACAGCAGCACCTACCTGGTAACTATGGAAATGTGAGTTCTTGAAGGTCCCTTCCAGACCTGCCTGTCCATCAGGTTCTCTACCCACGGCTGCAGCAGAGTCATCCCGAGGGCTAATCAAGGTGGATCCCTTGACTGGGCAGATGACCCAGGCCTCTAATCCTAGCACTCTGGGAGGCTGAGGCAGGAAGACTGCAAATTCAAGCCCATCCTAGGCAATTTAGCAAGACACGGTCTCAAAGTAAAAAAAAAAAGCCTGGGGATGTAGCTCAGTGCAAAGGCCCTGGGTTCAATCCCCAATATGAAAAAAAAGAAAGTGAAAAATAAACAATAAAACAGATCCTGTAGCATTTCTGATTCAGTAAGTCTGGAGTGGGCCTGGGTTTCTAACTCGGTCCCAGAGAGTGCATTGCCCCAATCCTGGGCCACATGTGAAGAACCACTGTACTAGGATACCAGGTCTCAAATTCCTAGAATCACCTAAGATTAAAAACAGCAACAAAAAAGAGAAAGCCCTGGCTACACCCCAGCCTAAGAGATAAAGATGCCTGGGGTTGGGGCCTAGGCACAGTATTTTTAAAGTTCTTCAGGTGAGTCCAGTATGAGCCCAAGGCTCGAGAACAATCCTTATAGACAGCAATCAGCGATCTACGTTAAGAATCTCCTGGGAATCGTGTCACAATGCAGATTCTAGCCCAGTAAGGCTGAGGCCATCCGGCAGGCACTCAGGTGATGTGTTTTTGGCTGGTCCGGGACAACACAGAGTAGTCAGGTGCTGTGTTACACCTCACAACGAAGGACAAAAAGGTGGAAAGATCACGTTAGTAGGGGCCAGGGATGTAGCTCGGTGGTGCTGCACCTGCCTGGCAAGCACAAGGTCCTGAGTCCGATCCCCAATACAGCCAAAAAATGAATAATAAATAGAAAGGAAAAAAGTGATGCTTTCCCAGTCGCCCTCATTGGAAGACCAACACTTTCTATGTGTTTGTTGTAGGCACTTGCTCTTCACTAGGACAAAATACCTGACACCCATGAGGTTTTTGACTTGCAATTTTGAGAGGTTTCGGTCCATACTTAGCCAGCTTCAAGGTAGAAACGGCATGGTGGAAGAGCCTGGTGGACAGCTGCTCACATCATGGTGATGAGGAAGCAGAGCCCAAAGTAGGGGGAGACACACCCTTCCGGGTCACCCTCAGTACACTCCCGCACCTCCCAACGGCACACTCCTGCATGGAGTCACTGGTTGAATCCACTGATGGGTAGAGCGTCCCATGATCTAACCACCATCCAAAAGCCCCACCTCTGTACACAGGAGCCTTTTGGGGGTGATTCTAGTTCTAAACCATGACAACATTGTAGTGTTCCTTTCACCTTCTCTGTAGGTCTGAAATACGGCTGATTGGGTTTGCTCTTAACAAACATATGATCATCTCACAGACATAATATCTCATCCTGTTTTGTTATCGAAACATCACCTACGATTTTGAAGGTGGTTCTCTTCAAAGAAACAACCAGAGAGCTCAGATGCTAAGGGGAGGAGCCTGTGGGGAGCTAAGGTAATGTGGAAGAGAAGAGGGGCTGGGAAAGGATGGGGTGGAACTAGAGAACCACCGTGGTCTCTATCCGGATCTCACTCACATTCTTCGGTTGGGTGTGACCTGATATGACAGAAAGTGTTCTTACATTTCTTTCCCCAGTCCTGGAAAGCTGTGTGTGCCTGTGATCCTGGCTACTCCATAGGATGAGGCAGGAAGATCTGGAAAGTTCAAGGCCAGCTCAAGCACCTTAGCTGGAAGTTCCAGGAGTCCATAGGAAAGACAATGGAGACACATTCACTGAAGGTCAGCATTATAGAAAAAAAGAAGTACTACACTTACTTCCCCTAGAGATCAATAGTAGTGATTGATATTCTAAATAGACATCAATCTCCCTAGCCCATTTCCTTTCTGGAAATTCCTTGTTCTTTCTATGTATGCTTGCCGCTTGACTTGTATTCCCCTTTGATCCGCATTTAATCTATATTACCTGGGTGAGTGTATTTGTAATCCTATTGGTTGATCATAATTTTGTCCCATCTTATGCTCACCTTGTTGTTTCCCATTGATTTTTTTTTTTTTTTGGTATCATGGATTGAACTCAGGGCCTTGCGTTTGTGAGGCAGGCACGGTGCCACTGAGCTACATACCCAAACCCCCACTGAATCTTACTAGTTGGCTACAATTTTGTCCCACTTTGTATCCACCTCACCTAGTGGCTTTGCTCCATAAAATACCCCTTGAAAACAGGGTCCCTGTCAACCCACTAACCCACTTTCCAGTTTCCCTTCTGTCTCTCCTAGGCAGAAGCTATCTGTCTTTCTTTCTTTTTGGTACTGGGGATCAAACGTGGGACCTTGCACTTGCGAACCAGGCGCAGTGCTACTGAGCCAAATCCCCAGCCCCAGAAGCTTTCTGTCTCTCAATAAACTTTTCCTACTCTTAACCTCCGTTGTTCCTAGAATTCATTCTTCAGTTTTAGAGAACACGAACTCGTGTTTCGGATGTCTAGCAGGTTGAGAGTTATAATGTTCCCTTCTTTGGATTATTTTGCTTATTTGGATTTACTTGGTGCCCTGTATCACAATGACCGAGGTCTGCTTGTTACTCTAGGCCATATGGTATGAAATAGTTCTAAATTCAGTGGTCATCTCTTCTTAACCCTCCTTTTGTTAATTTTAACTTTTTAAAACTGTGGAACAAATGTATATGCGTGGAAAAAACTAAAAACCAAGCCATAAGGAGGGTACTTAGTAACACCCCGGAGGGACCCAACCTTACAGCCCCAGTACCACTGCTTAGAGGTAGTTTTCCCAATAGATTTTAGACTTCCTGATTTTTTTTTCCTGATATTTTCTAGGTTTTTGTTTTGTTTTTGTTTTTGTTTTTTGTGGTACTGGGAAATGAACCCAGGCCCTTCACATTGAGCTATGTCCCCAGCCCTTTTTATTTTTGTTTTTTGAGACAGAGTCTCACTAAGTTGGTAAGTAGCTCATTCTGGGCTCAGATTTACAGTCCTCCTGCCTGGTCCTCCAGGAAGGTTGGAATTATAAGCTCGTGCCACCACATCTGGCTATTTTCTGGTCAATACATAGGTGTAGGGGAGGCGCGGGCACGCACCTCTTGCCTCGGAAGAGCTCATGCGCCTAGGAAGAGCTCACGCGTCACGGTGAAGTGAAGCTTTTTGTCCCATTGCGACTCCCAGCAGCACATCATTCTTGGTCAGAGGTCCCTGGGTTTAGGGGCACATTTCTCTCCAGACGTGAAGAATGCTCTGCTCGCCCAGAGCCCTGAGCAGCTGTGGTGGGCCGCTCTGCTGTGCTCCTGGCACTCACATCCTCTGTGATCCCCTCGGCAAAGGTGAGGTAAAGGCAAGGCCACGATTAGATTACAGAATGGTGACTCCCGGCTTGCTAGCGTTCTTTCTCTTGGTGACATACCCTTGTCTTCTCGCTGGCTTGCCTTGATGAATCCAGCTCCCAGGTTGAAAGGCAGCCTTCTAGGCCTCGAAAAACAGCTCATGAAAAAGTGAGGGCCCCAGTCCAGCAGTCCTGAGGCACTGAGCCCTGCCGCAGTCACATGGGTGAGTCAGTAAGAGGTCCTTCCACCCAAGACTGCAGCATCCTGAGACCAGAGCCAAGGGACCCAGCTAAGCAATGCCTAGATTCTCGACCCATGGAATGAGGCCAAGATGAGAAATGTTGCAGAGTAGTACTCCATCATGTATAAACACCGCATTCTCCTGGTTTGCTCACCTGTTGATGATCATATAGGCTGTTTCTAAGATCTAGCTGTTATAAATTGTGCTGCTATATCCATGGGTGTGCGTGTACCCCTGTAATCTGATGATTTTAACTCTTGGGAAGATATCTAGAAGAGGGATAGCTGGCTCAAATGAATATATATGCTAATTTAATTTATACTACCAGTTTCTCTTAGTTCATTGAAAAGAAAGTTTTGTACTATTATCTCTGTTTCTTCTTTGTAAGAGTATTTTTTTGTCTCTGACTTATACTCTGAGTAATTACTTTTAAGGTTATTATAACATACTATTCTCTTATTTGTTGTGAAATTTTATTTTATTTTTCATAAAATAAAAAAGATGAGAAATGTTGGTCTAAACCACTGTGTTTGGACTGGAGATTTAGCTCAGCAGCACCTTGCCTGCCTAGCAAGTGCAAGGTCCTGAGTTCAATTCCTGGTACCCAAAGAAACAAAAAACAAAAACATAAAACCAGGCTCTGTAAGCCACTGTGTTTTGGAGCGGCTTGCTTTGCAGCAGTAGACAAATAACACAGCATAATGCAGTAGGAGGAAGAGTGTTAGAAGAAGCCGGATCAACATCATGGCAACTGAAAGACTGTATCTCCTTGTAGATGAAGTTTAATGAAAAACTACAGTGAAAGTTTAAATTTGTTTAAAAAAGTATTAAAGTAAAAGACACATTGCGCGAATCCCCCTCAAAATACTCCCCCTCACTTCAAACACATATGCCATCATTCTTGCCACCTTTTTTTTTTTTTTTTTTTTTGGTAACAGGGATCAAACTTGGGTCCTTGCGCTTGCGGGGCAGTCGGCAGAACCACTGAGCTAAATCCCCCGCCCTCTTGCCACTTTGCACAGCTTGCTGGAAGGGACAGATGACCGAGAAAGCCACCAGCAGGGTTTGAGAACCTGACTTCCGGCATTTGCCGCCTGGCAGTGGAACCGTCCCACCTGATGACGCAGTTCCTGTCTCTCTGGCCGCTGTAATACTTGTCCTTCTTACTGGAAAACAGGCGCTCAGGCTTTTTGTAACTGTCCATTGGTTTTTCTTTTCCATGAGCTGCCTTTCATATCCTTTGCGGATTTTGCCATTTTTTTTTTTGTCTCTTTATTGCTGATTCATAGTATCTTTTAGTTGTTGAGGAAATCGGGCTTTGAAATCCTGTAGCGAACATCTTTTTTGCTTTTTATTTTGTTTATGGTACTTTTTATGAGCTGGTTCTCAATTTTATAGTCTCACATTTTTCAGTGTTTTTTTTTCATATTTTTATTTGAAAAAGTCTTCGCCATTCAAAACTTTAAAAAAAACAACCATGATATCACACTATAACAGTTTTATTTTATATTTTATCATTGATCGATCTGGTATTTATATTGGCATAAGAAGTAAGATATGGATCCAACTTTTTTTTTTTCCCCAAATGGCTATGTAGATACCATTTGAGCAACCCATTTCTTTCATGCTTCTTTAAAATGCCAACTCTGTCATAGAGTCATATTCTTTCCACTGTCCTGTCTATCCCTGACCCAGTGCCAAGATGTTTGTTTATAATTTCATAGTATATTTTACTATCTGATAGAGTTTGTACCACATATTCCTATTCAAGAGTTTCCTTGACTAGTCTTGCTGGTTTGTTTTTCCAAATGAATTTGAAATAAATTTAAAATAAATAAAATAAATTTAAAATAACCCTATTACAATTTTTGATTAAAATTGCTTTGAAATTTTAACTTGAAACCTCAACCCTTTCTAGAGTTTCTTCTTTTCTATTTATAACAACAGCAGTTGAAACATATTGAGCTGTCATTACCTTAGTGAATATGAACTCATTTAACCGAAATCTCTCTATGAAGTAGGAATTGCATTATTACCCCTATTTTACAGAGGAAGAAACAGGCACGGAGAGGCAGAGTAATTTACCCAAGGTCACACAGTTGACAAATGGCAGAGGAGGAGATTCACATGCAGCTAGATGACCCGGAGGCCAACCTGTGAAACATTATGTCTGTTGTACCTCAGTGTTCAGAAGTCTAGCACAGCTGGAAAAATGTACTAAAAAATATTTCTTTTAGGATAGAAAATGCAATAGGATAAAAAGCAAGGCCTTTGGGGTCCTTTTCTTCATTTTTCCACTTAACTTTGAAAATGAGAAATTTAGGAGGAAACCAGAAGGTCACAGGCTGCAGTCGTTTTGAATCTGCTCTGTTATCTCACTTTAGATTGTCGGAGAATGAAGTAACACGTAGGGAAAGGTCCATCATTGTCGATGGTGAGTTGAAGTATTTTCATTGTTCAAAGAGGGGTTGCCTTTCTGGCTTTCTGACAAATTCTGCATGATCTCACTTACGTGGAATTTAAACAAAATTGATCTCATAGAGGTTGACGACAGAAGAGTGGTACGCAGAGGCCGGGGAAAGGAGAGAGCAGGGAGGAGGAGGTGTAGGAGGGTGGCGACTGCCAGGTCGGTTACAGAGAGACCAAGTTCTGGAGTGGGGCTGCCCCGCAGGGAGACGTCTACATAGGTCACGACGGTGTCCCGGACGGTTCAGCGAAAGCTAAAGGAAAGCTTGGGAAGTTCCCACCACAAAGAAACGATAAGAATTTGAGAAGAAGATAGGTATATTCACCAGATTGAAGCAAAATATACACTGAATATTGAAAAAAAATTTAAATCTTTTACAAGAACATATACCTCCATTAATGCCTCTCAAAATACTCCCGCTCATTTTGAACACTCTTATCTCATCATTTTTGCCACTTTCTGAAGCAGTTCCACAAATCCTCTTGTGTCTTTGCAGGGTGCGATTTAAAAAACTACGGTGAATACTGCTGTCTAGGGTCATCCAACAGGAAGGCAGGCTTGTAAAAATGTGACGCTGTGTCCTCGTCCTCCTTATTCACTGGATCTGGCATGGAGTGACTTCTGACTCTTCCCCAAAGTCAAAATGGCCATGCAAGATCAACCTTTTGAATCAATTCAGGACATCAAGGCAGCCATGACTATGAAACTAAAGACACACACGAAAGTTGACTTCCAGAACTGCTTTAGAAGATGGCAAGGACAGTGAGGTAAATGTATCCAAAGTGAGGAGAATATTTTGAAGGGGATTAATGGCAATGTGTCTTGTACTGTAATTTTTTAAAAATTTAAAACATTCACTTTGGTTTTTGATCTATCTATCTATGTATAAACACACACACAAAATCACATGGCATCCTGTAAATACATATGATTTTTGGTGTCAATTAAATTTACAAAATATTTTCAATATATTGAGTACTTCACACCCACTAAGATGGCTAAGTTTAAAAAAGAAACAAAATACATGTTTGTAAAGACAGGAAGAAAGTGGAACCCTTCTGCATTATTTATAGACTTTTTAAGTGGTTTCTCAAAAAATTAAAAATAGAACTGCTGTAAGATCCAGGAATCCCACTTCAGGGTACACATCCAGAAACTTGAAAGCACGGTCTTAAAGGTGTATTTGCACACCCATATTCATTACTACATTATTCACAATAGGTGGAAACAAGCCAAATGTCCACTGACATACGAATGGGGAAACAAATATTATTCAGCCTTTAAAAAGAAGGAAAATCTGACTCATGCTGTAACATGAATGAACCTTGAAGACATGCAGAGTGAAATAAACCAGACACAAAAAGATAAACCCTATGGGATTCCACTTGTATGAGGTATCTAAAGTAGTCAAAGTCATGGAAACAAAGCAAAATGGTGATTCCTCGCTGGAGGTGGGTATTAGAGAGTGTTCTGCAGTGTAGAGTTTCAGTTTTGCAAAATAAAAAAGTTTCTGGACCTCTATTTTGTCACAATGTGAATGTGCTTAATACTACTGAACAGTACACTTAAAAATGGTAAGACGGTGCACGTTGTATTATGTAACTTTAACCACAATTTAAAATCAACAAAAAAAGCGCACGGAGAGTTGCAATAGGAATGTGAGTGGGAAAATAGATGTATATTGTAGGTACTAGATAGATAGATAGATGAGAGAGAGAGAGAGAGAGAGAGAAATACTGTATCCATAATCAAGATAACAGTTCTCCTTGGCCAAAACATAAAGACAAATGTTCCGTGTGTTCTCTTTTCCCCGACAACTGTTGCTGAGGATGCCTGTGGAGGATCAAAGCCCAGGTTAAAAGTCCTCTGCCCCCACCCAAGCAGGAGGAAGCCAGCTGGTCCCTGCAGCACCTGCACTGCCAGGCTTCACCCTCTTTTCTGTTAGGCTCACTCAGCTCCACATGGCTATAGGCAGCCAGTCCTCCTGACCCCACATGGCCACCAACCTGGGTTTTGTGTGTTTTCATTTCTTTTTGTTTTGATAAGCAGAGTTTCAGCAGCATCTTTAATCCTCCTGTATGGGATGGATTCTGTTTAAAAACAACAGCTTTTAAACCTAGAGAAGAAATTGAGTCCTAAATCAAACCACAGTTCGTTCGTTCTCTTTCTTTCTTTCTTTCTTTCTTTCTTTCTTTCTTTCTTTCTTTCTTTCTTTCTTTCTTTCTTTCTTTCTTTCTTTTGAGACAGGATCTCCCTATGTAGTCCAGGCTGGCCTTGAACTCACTATGTAGCTCAGGCTGCCCTCGAACTCACACAATCCTCCTGCCTCAGCCTCCTGAATACTGGGAATATAGGTGTGCACCACCACACCCAACCTCACAGTTTTTTCCTAAGCAGTGGGATGTTGCTTTTCCCAGCTAAAGGAGCCCTGGTTTTTAGCTCATTAGTGAAAGGGTTTAAAGGTAGACAAATATAGCAGTAAGCTAGTGGTATTTGCTTCAATTACTCCTTTTTATCCTTTTCAGACACAATGAGAATACTAAGGGAAAAGAAATAAAAGCACATCATTTATTAAATAGTTTCTCCCCTTTAGTAAGTTGAAATCCCTATCATACATTCAAAGATAACCTAAATAAGCATGCCATGCCTAATCATAAATTATACTTAAATATTTCTGTTTTAACTCAGTAAGTGAAATGAGTAACCAGGAGAAATGCGCTGAAGTGACAGTAATTTGGAATCAGTTAAGTTCATTCTTATAGAACTTATGCAAAAGAATAATGAGATAAACTTTTCCTTTCTTGGAAATTCTTAAAATAGAATGGATATTTGTTTATTTCAGCAATTCTTCAGTATTACCCCATCAAATAGGCTAATAAAAAATTTAAAAATATAGTAGTAATTTAAAAGTTGGAACAGATACTTTATAAAAGAAGTCACATGAACAGGAAGTGATTAAAGAGCTGATTATTGAACAAGGAAACAAATTAAACCCACATGAGATGCCACCATGTACCTGCTAGAAATGCTGAAATTAAATTACATGAGGATGTGGAGAAACTGAAGCTCATATATTGCTGGTGAGAATGTAAAATGGTAGAATCACTTGGGGAAAAGTTCTGGGATTTTTTGTTTTATAAAGTTAAACATGCACAGGAAAACCAAGTAATTCCACTCCTGTGTATTTACCCAAGAAAAACTAAAACAGGTTCACAAAAACACTTGTACAGAAATGTTCATCACTGCTGTATTTATAAATCTAAAAACAGGGTGACAAGAAAAACAAGTGTTCATCCCCAGGAGACTGGAGAAACAAGCTATCGTGAATTCATACACGATGGACTTTCTACTCGACAATAAAAAGGAATGAACTACTCACCTACAACAGCATGCCTGAATCTCAAAGACATTTTGCTGAGCGAAAGGAACTTCACACATAAATAGTAGGTATTGGGCCGGGGATTTAGCTCAGTGGTTCCGGTGCCTGCTGCGCAAGCGCAAGGTCCTGAGTTCAATCCCTGGTACCAAAAAATAAATAAATAAATAAATAAATAGTAGTTCTCTTCCATTTATGTAAAGTTTTACAATGGGCAAATGAAACAAATGGAAAAACCAAACTGGAGATGGTGTCTGAAAGGTCAGTGTAGGGATTTGTTGAGAGGATATCTGAGAGAATGTTCTGGAACCATGGTAAGCTACATTATCTTGCTAGAAGTTTGGGTTTTACAGACGAATTTGTTAAAATTTAGTAAGTATACACTTAAGAGTCACACATTGCATGTAAACATTACCTTAGAAGAAGTGGAACTAAACAAACAACTGTATGGTTTACGACTTACTCACGGGAGTATTTAGGGGAAGAGTAGTGATGGCATTGTATGTACCTTGAAACACAGAAGCAAATAGAAAGAGATGTGACAAAGGAAGCGAAATAAATGAGTAGAATTAAAAGAAATAAATACAAACAAAAGAAATAAAGAGTAGTCTTATTGGTGTCTAGAAGGTCTAGAAGGGTATTAACTATAAAATCCTTTCAGCCTTATCACAGAGTCAAAATATTGTGCCTTTGTAATTTTTATAGACTTTGAGAAATTGTCCTCAGGGTGGTTGTGTTTATATTTGCATCGAATCATGTAAGAATTCCCCTCGCCCACTCCCTCACCCCAGGTGGGGCAGTCACACTTTCAAGTTTCTTTTTGCCATTTGATGTTTAAGGAAGAAATTTCAGGGTACTTTAGTTTGCTCTTCCTGCTTCTTACTCATGAACTTTTGTGTTTCTTCCTGTGCCTGAGATATCTTTTGTGACCCACCAGCAGCATAGGAGGAAGATCAATGTCCCCAAGGCCTGTGGCTTTGCCTGCTCTCAGGAGGATTATGTGAGTTGCAGTTCTTCTGCAGAGGAGCGAGGAGGTGGGTGAAGTGGTAGATGCCCAGGTGGAAGCCCCTATCCTGGACGAAAGGGATGGCCACTGTTTACATGTCCAGGGGTCAGAGCTCTCCGAATCTCATTCATTCTGCTAATACTGATTGACTCTCCATGACCTGCGAAGCATAGCCTACAGATGAAAGATACAAGAACAAAAGAATTAGCATGTATTATTCAAAATTACATTGTAATTGTAGAAGTCTTCCTACTGATATTCCTACATCTTTCTTTTTTATGGGTGTTGATGGGCAATTATAACATCATTAGCCATAATTAAACTACCATTTCATACTTTTCAAATTTCCTTACATTAAGCTACACCAATCTGAGCTGATTATCTAAAACATTCTTTGAAACTATGCTTCTACATATGGAACCTTAACACTTCGGGCATTTTATCCACCAACTAAAGTAAAAAAATTCCTGATCTGCTCTACTATGCCTCCAAAGCTTTTTCTGACTTGAGAATTGTGTTTCTATTCTCATTTAGCTTGGTTTCTTTCTGTGTAATTTAGAAGACCTAATAAGGATTTTCTAATGGCATCTGGTCAAGCCCCCAGGCTCCTCACTGGACAGGGATTATCAATCTTTCCTGTTTTAAAACATTTCCAAAGAAAGACCTTCCATTTTTTCAATATCTCTCCCGTTCCAGTATTTATAATCTGGTCATTAAAATAACTTTCTACTGCCTATCATCTGCAAATGATCTGGCTGACCACCTTCATGTAATTTGATGCTGATTACCCCTAATTTTTTTCTTCAGTTCTCATGAATTAGTCATCAAAACAGCTTCACGGTGTAATTAACTTGTGACTTTGAATTTTTTTTTCATGGTGGAATGAACAGACTTTGCATATTTCCTATGGTGGAAACACGCTATATTTGTTTCCCATTTAAATAAATGTTTCCCAATTCAGGCATGAAGGAAATATCATCTAAAACTAATCTTTATTCTAAACCTCACCCCAGCAGACAGGAGGACACTCAACTACAGCCGTGAGGGCTTTGGTTACCCCTCCTCCTGTACCCCTCAGAGAAGGCAGAGCCCCTGAATCTCAGGCAGCATGCAGCACTGGGAGGCCTTGTGGGACCACATCGGTGTCCTGGGCTGGATGTCAGGTTGGGGTGTCTGCACGGTGACTTCTGTGCCCTGCTTCGGTGAAACTGGGGCCACAGGAGAGGTGGGTGCCTGCTGTCAGTGACGCCACATGCCCTTTTTCCATTTTTTATTTTGTAATTTTTAAAATGTTTTTGTGATGCTGGAGATTGAACCCAGAGCCTCACACTTTCTAGACAAGTGCTTACCATTTTGCTCTACTCCCAGCCCGTCTCTTTGCTTTTAGGTTGAACAAAATTCGTTCCCTTTTCTCCTTTCTTTCAGAGGCTCTACCTCTTGTTCCTCTGTGGTCACAGAATACTGAATGTAATGAGGGTTTCAGCTTTGGAAAACCTGAACATCTCAAAAAATGTCCCAACTTCTTTCCTAGTCACCCCATGAGGAGCAAGCTCATCCTTTTCCCAGGAAGCCAAAAGATGCTGGACCAAAACCCACTCCTGCTTTAGGGTCTCTGTCACTGGACCAAAGGGAAAAGCCACTGAACGAAGTCTGAGACTTCAGGATGCACAGGACACAGGGACAACTCAAAGGGGTCTGGGACTTCGTCATTCCCAGAGAGCCCAGAAAGAGGGAGCAGGTGGGTCAAAGAAAGGGGCTAAGGACCAGGCTGAAGGAAGTGAGGGAAAGGGAGCCATTTTAGGGAGTGAATGCTGTTCATGAGGTGGCCCAGAGGATGTGCTTGTGGGACCCCAGGCAGGCTGGGCCTCTTGTCAGGACAGGGGAAGCCAGAGCAGATAGATGCCGGTACCCGATTCTACCCATGTCCCATCCCCATACAGCTTCCATCAATCATCTGAACTTCTGAATAAAAAACAACTTAAAATTTCCCCAGAATCCAGCACATCTCCTTCAGAGAGACTCAGACAGGAGGTGTTTGGACAGTGAGGCTGCACCGCTGACCAAGGCCTTGAGCCCGTTTCATTAGTTCCCCCAGGCTGCTGGAACAAACTAGCCACCTATGCAGCAGTCCATACCTGTAATCCCAGCTACCTGGGAGGCTGAGGAAGGTGGACCACAAGTTTGAGGTAAGCCTGGGCAACTCAGCAAGACTCTGCCTCAAAATAAAAACCATAGAAAGTATGGGGATATAGCTCAGTGTGAGGCCCTGGGTTCATCCCCAGTATTGAGAAAAACAAAATCAAACACAAACTACCGCAGACTTAGTGGCTTAAAGCAATACAAATTTGTGATCTCACAGTTCCGCAGGCCAGAAGTTTTAAAACTAAGGTGTGTCAGTCGCCAAGGCTGCCCTGCCCAGAAGCTTCAGGGGAGATGATTTTCTACTTTCCCAGTGGCCTTCCTTGGCTAACACTCCCACCCTTTAACTCTGACTTCTGCCCCTCCCTCACATCAACTCCTCTCTGTTTGACTCACCTGCCTTGCTTTTATAACTAGTAATACAACTGGTTACACTGGGCCCACCCAGATAATCCCTCCATGTCAAGACACTTAAGTCAGTCCATCTTCGAAGTCCCTTGTGACCAGGGAGGGTGACAGTGACAGGCTTCAGAGATTAGAACAGCGGCATCTTTGGAAGAGTCATAACTGTACCTAACACATCCACCTTCTCCTCAACTTCCTGTCCCCCTAAGGACAGAAAAAGTTCACTCAACCATTCACCAAATACTTATTGGGTGCCCCTACTGTGTGCCAGCTATTATTACAAGCACCCAGAACACAGCAGTGAATACAGCATACAAAACTTCTTCACCTCAGAGAGCTTATATTATAGCACTGAGGAAAACAGAATACATAGAATATATAAGCAAAATCTGTAGCAATTCAGAGGACAGCTAATCCTACAAGGGAGTAAATACTAAAAAGGGGTAGGAAGGGAGTGTGTTTTGGGCCTGCAATTTTGGATAGGGGCGGCCAGGAGGCCTTATGAAAAGGATCCATTCCAGAAAATTCCAGAATGAAGTGAAGGAAAAATATGAGAAATATCCATATTTATAGGAAATGGTGGAAGTAGCTGTGTGGATATTCAGGGAAGTGCAGTCTAGGCAGGGAAGGGGCACCAATGGGGCGCTGGACTCACAGGAGCTGTGCACACAGAGGTGAAGGGTAATGAGAGGCCTCGGTTTGACTCAGAGTGAGTGAGAAGTGATTCAAACAGAGCTTTCAACAGAGGAGAGACACGGCCTGACTTGTTCCACAGGACCTCTCCAGTGGCCATGTTGAGATCTGACCATGGATGGAGCCGGAGTTCAGACAAGTGTGATGGTGGCCTGGCCCAAGGTGGTCAAAGTCCAGATGGCCCAAGACGACAGAGCCGAAGGATGCTCTGGGGTCAGGGAGGGTGCAGAGAGAACACTAAGCTCTCCAGCAACTGAGCAAGTAGAATTGCCACTGATTGAGTTGGAGACAACTGGGGAGAGAAGCAGGTTTGGGGGGACAGATCTGCTTGGTGTGGGCCGAGGCTGGATTACCAACTCAGTATCCCAGAGGAGGGGACAGGAGGCAAATGGAACACTATGTCTTAAGGGACAGGCCCAGAAGTTAAAACATTTGAAGTGGTTGTGGACTGAATGCTTGTGTCCCCTCAAAATTTATATGGTGAAGCTCTAATCCCCAAAGTGATCGTGCTTGGAGGAAAGGCCTTCTGGAGGTGAGTAAGGTCAGATGGGGGCACGAGGGTGGGCCCCTCATAATGGGACTGGTGCCCTTCTAAGCAGAGGAAGAGCTCTCTGTGTCTCCTCTCCTCTCCCTCTCCTGTCTCTCCATGAGCACACATTAAGGAGAGGCCACTGAGGGCACAGTGAGAAGAGGGCTTTCACCAGAAACCAGATCTACCAGCCATGCTGGACATGGACTTGCTAGCCTTCAGAACGGTGCCAAAGACATGTCTATTGGGTAAGCCACATGGCCTAGTATTTTATCATGGCAGCCTACAGACGAAGGCAGAAGCTACAACAAGGTATGATCGATATATACAGTGAATGTTTAAATTTTAAAAAAACTTTATTACAGCAAATGATATATCCTTTGAAAGAGGACTTCCAGAAAGGCTTCAGAAAGCACCAAGAACAATGGGATAAATGCATTTGAAGAGAGGGGGATTAATGACAATGTATCTTGTACAGTAATAAATTTTTAAAATTTAAACATTCACTGTATTTTTCAGTCAACTTTGTAGCGTTGTAGGTGGCATTTAAAGGCCAAGACCTGATAAGTTACCATTAGAGTGGGCGAAAGTAGACAGGCAAGGACTGAGTCTTTGGGACTCTTCTGGTCAGAGGTTAGGAAATGAGGAAGAGTGAGATTCACTGATTTTCAGGCCACTGAGACATCTAGAGTAAGCAGGACCCATGCCATGTGGAAGGAAGGATGGCGGGCCTACAGAGAGCCACTTCCGGAAACCTCACGCTTAGTGCTTCTTTGATTTTTTAATTGGATGCTGATTTAAGGACCTTCAAATATGAGGGCAACCTTCATTTCTTTGTTTCTAGGACTTCCTTGACAAAGTATCAAGGGGGCTTAAACAGAAATTTGTTTCCTCTCAGCTCTGGAGGCTGGAAGTCTGAGATGAAGGTGTCGGCCGGTGGCTTCTCCCGAGGCCCCGTCCTGGGCTTGCAGACAGCTGCCTGCTCCCTGCCTTCCTTCCCTCTGTGTGTCTGTGTCCAGATCTCCTCTCCCAAGGTTGCCGGTCCTACTGGATTAGAGCCTATCTGATTACTTCATTTACATTTACATTTAATGACCCCTTTAAAGATCCTGTTCCCAAACACCATCACATTCTGGGGGTGAAGACTCCAATTTAGCAATTTTTGGAGCCAAAATTGGGCCCATAACACTGCATCAAGAAGAAGTAGTCATACAACTTCTCATTTCCTCTGTGAGTGAGACAGAGGTTTGCTAAGCCCTTCAGGCTCCAGCCTTGCCTGGTAAAGGGGCCCTGTCTTCCTGGGACACTGCAGGGCCACACGTGATAAGTGAATGGCCCTCAGCTTGGCCCTTGGTTCCTGAGCATTTCGTTCAAAGGCCAGGGCTGTGGAATGGCAGCCACCCAGTGGGCTGGGAAGGTGTGACCAGGGTCAGGAGGAGGTGAGATTGGCAGATGTCAATTCCTCAACTCCACAGCAGCAAAATACTGCCCTGCGACTTTTGTGGAAGAGGTGATTTTAGTTTACTCCGCCTTTGCGTGGGAGTCAGGGTAGGTTCAACATTAGAAATGTTGAGAGATTCAAGTTCTGCAAGGAGGATGCACAAACCGGGGTGGGTTCATTTTAGCCACAAATTTTGGCAAGTTGCTTAGCCTTTCTACCTCATCACTTTGCCAGTAAATGAGCACAGCATCCTTTGCTTTTTTGTAACAGCAGAAAATCGGCAGCCCGGACAGCACAGTTTAGAGCAATCGAGACACTGAAACCTAAGCCGGGGCCGCTGAAGCAGAGACTCGACTCTGCTGGGTCATGGAGGAAACCAAGGAGTCTTGTAAGGCCCTGGTCCCAGGAAAATGAGAAAGTAAAATTGGAGAACGGCATGGGGACAAATGGAAATTATGAAGAAAACCAAACAGAAACAAAATCTGGAATCTGATCTCAACCTTATAATCCTGGCCAGAAGAAGAATAAGAAGAAAACTCAAAGATTCAATAGAAGAGGTCAGATTAAGGGAGTTCCTAAAACAGGCACTTTCTCATTATTAGAGTTGGAAAATTTAACATTTATAAGATAGAAAATAGTAATCTCCTTTTGCTTGTAATTTACCCGGGATTGAACTCAGGACCTTGCTCTTGCAAGGCAGGCGTGGTACCACTGAGCTACATCCCCGGCCCACGAACCATCCTTCTCTCCGGTTTCTCCACTCTGTCTACGCCACCTCCCCACTAGGCACTTGGCAGCCATCTTGCGTGTTAGATCCACTGTTTCTGTATCACAGTGGTTGTGTCTAAGGAATTCTTATTTTATTTAATAATGGTCCCAAAGTGAAAGAATAGTGATGCTGGTAATTTTATTATGGTATATTGTTACAGTTGTCTTATTTTATTATTAGCGTTTTTTCTTCTTTTTTTCTCTCTTTTCTTTTTTGGTACCAGTGATCAAACTCAGGACCTTGTGCTTGCGCGGCAGGCTTGGTGCCACTGAGCTAAATCCCCGGCCCTTATTAGTTTTTTTTTTGGTACTGGGGATCGAACTCGGGTCCTTGCGCTTGCGCAGCAGGCGGCGAAACCACTGAGCTAAATCCCTGGCCCTCCTTATTAGTTATTATTGCTAATCTCTTACCAAGCCTAACTTATAAACTGAACCTTATCATATATATGGTTCAGGGCCAGGGATTTAGCTCAGTGGTTCTGCTGCCTGCCTCACAAGCACAAGGTCCCAAGTTCGACCCCCGGTACCAAACAAAAGAGTAAAAAGCATATATATGGTTCAATACTATCCACGCTGGAGGTCTTAGAACACAACCCCCTCAGATAAACAGGGGTCACTGTAATAGAAACATTTGAAAGAAACCACTAATGGTTTCCATTAAAACCAGTGGTTCTGGAAGATTAGATCAGAAAATGAATATTAATTTTTTTTATGGTACTAGGGATTGAACCCAGGTTCTTGGCACTGAGCTACCACCTCAGCCCTTTAAAAACTGTTTTTATTTTGAGACAGCGCCTTGCTAAGTTGCTAAATTACCCAGGCTGGGTTCAAACTTGAGATCCTCCTGCTTCAGCCTCCCAAGTGTTGGTATCACTGGCATGCACCCCCATGCCTGGTTTCTTTTTCTTTTTATTGGTATTTTTTTTTTTTTTAGTACCGGGAATTGAACTCGGGTCCTTGAGCTTGCGAGGCAGGCAGCGGAACCACTGAGCTAAATCCCCAGCCCCCTTCTTTTTCTTTTTAAAGATATAATTATACTAAATCATAAAATTTTCTTAAGACAATATATAAAATAAAAAAGAAATATATATGGAAAGCACTTTAAGATACTTGTAAAAAGATACTGTGTAGAAGTAGAAATGATTACAATTGCGATGAATCAACACCGCTACAATAGCTAGAGTTTTAGCAGGCCACAGAAGCTATGCTATTCAGCTTCCCCATCTGCAGCCAGAATTTCTCTTAGGAGTTGCATCTTGGCTCTGTCACAGGCTGGCAGGGTAACCTTGAACATCTAACCTCATTTCTCCTCGCCTTTGTTTCTGTGTTGTGTGGAGATGCAAATAGCTTCCTCGCATGACTTTGGGAGGATGAATGAAACCACACAACAGAGCCTGGATGGAAATGAAACATCCTTCTTTCAGGATGGGGGATAATGAAGGAGAGGCGGGAGGGAGAGGCAGCAGAAGTAGGGGGATCATGCGCTAGGTGTATGCATCGTCCCCACCCTGAATGCATTTATTGTGCACTGCAAACACCTACCAATAGAAGGGGGAAGGAAGAAGAGGGAAAGGAAAAGCACAGAAGTCCACGGAGGCAGCAGCTGACTCAGCAGTGGTCTCCCCAAGCCCTTCCCCTCGGGGCGTCCTCGTGGTGGTGACCACACCAGCTTCACTCCTTGCCCTCGGGACCAGCGCAGTGGGCAGCTGCTCGGTTATTCGGCCACCAGCTCCAGCCTCTCCGAAGCTGCGGCCCAAATCCATCCCACCCAGGTGGCATTTGGGGGCCCTGAGAGGGGCGACCACTCCGGTACCTGCCACAGGAGTGGGACGGGGAGGAGCCACTTGGTTTCCTTCTGTGTCTCTACGGCTACACGGGAGACGGGGTAACTGTCAGCCGCTGTTCTCTCCCCCAGAACCTGGGAGACAGAGCGTGTTGTCTGCCACAGATATTCAGAGTGCGGCCGAGGCCAGGGGCACAAAGGGGAATTTGTTCCCTGGGGATGCTGTGACAAAGTGTCATAGGCTGAGTGGTTTAAACAGCAGAAACTTGCTGTCTGTTCTGGAGCCTGGATGCCAGAAAACAAGGTGTCAGCAGGGCCCTGCTTCCTCTGCATGCCTGGGGAGTCAGTTCTGTGCCTTTGTCTCAGCTTCTGGGTTTCGCTGGTGACCCGAGTCTCCTGGTTTGTAGACCTCACTGTACCTCCATCTTCATGGGTGTTCCTCCCTCCCTCTGTGTCATTCTGTGCCTCTCTCCTTTCCTTATGAGACCACCAGTCATGTTGGATAGGGCCCACATAAACTGAGTTTGACCTCATTTCAACTTCATTGCATCAGCAAAGACTACAGCTGCTCCTTGCCTGATCATGCAGTTCTGTCTTGTCATCGCAAGCTAAAAGGATCATAAGTTAAAAATGTATTTCAAGGGCGGGGATTTAGCTCAGTGGTTCTGCTGCCTCCTTGCAAGCACAAGGACCCGAGTTCGATCCCTGGTACCCCCCCCCAAATGTATTTCAAGCTGGATATCGTGGCAATTCCTGTAAATCCCAGAATTCTGGCAGGCTGAGGCAGGAGAATTCCATGTTCTAGGCCAGCCTGGGCAATTTAGAGGCTTAATGAGACCTTGTTTCAAAGTTAAAAAAAAAAAGGCAAAGTGGGCTGGGATGTAATGCAATGGAAAGGTCCTGTGTTCTATCCCCAGTACTATTTTTAAAATGCATTTCAAAGCTGAGCGTGATGGTGTAGGCATGTATTCCTAGCACTTGGGAGGCTGGGGCAGGAGGATTGCCATGAGTTCCAGGCCAGCCTGGGCTACATAGTGAGTTCAAGGCCAACCTGAACTATGCAGCAAGCCCTTGGCTAAAAAACAAAACAAAACCAAACAACCAGGCTGGAGATTTAGCTCAGTGGCACTGCACCTGCCTCACAAATGCAAGGTCCTGAGTTCAATCTCCAGTACCAAAAAACCAAAACAAAACCAACCCAGAAAAACCCCAGTGAAATAAAATTTTAAGACAATAAATGCCCGATCCTCACCAACATCCTTGCTCAGCAACACAGCACACTGTAGGGTGCTGGTCGTTTCCCCAGTCACTGCAGGGCTGACTGGGGGCTGCACTCACTACCACTGCCCAGCATCTTGAGCGAGCATCATACTGCACAGCGCCAGACTGGCGAAGATCCAAGTTTGAAATTACAAGTATTTCTACTGAATTCCTATCTCTTTTGTGCCATCATAAATTGGACCATCGCAAGTTGGAGACCGTCTGTGTTTTCAAATACAGATACATTCATAGGTTCCAAGGGTTAGGATTTCAACCTATCTTTTGGGGATACGTAATTCAACCCAAAGGATTTCTTCACCTCTCTACTGAGCACCAGACCCCGATTCCATCTCTAAGGCCTCGCTGCATCTTGCAGGCTCCAGTAATGAAGTCCATTGTTACACAAGCTCATCAGAGCTGCTTTCCAAGTGTGTTGTTTAGAGTCCTAATTTATATGCTAGACATAGTCCAACCCCATTATTGTTCATTCCTATCGCATCTGAGTCATAATGCAGCTTGTAAATTTTTTCATGAAATGCCAAAGGGGTGGGAGAGGATGAGTACTAAAGCGATGCACCTAACAAGACCCAGGTTTCGGATCTGGTTGTCATTGTTAACACCAGGTTTCAAGGGCCTGTTCTACTACATCTGAACATGCAAGAGATCATTGCATTTCAAAATCTATTGTTTGCAAAACATATTGTGGATGAAGAAACTGATCTGGAAGTCTATCAACTTACCCAAACTCAAAAATGGCAAGCCTGAGACAGGCAGTAAGTTCTCTTCATCCCAGCTGACCACATCCCAGGACTAACATCCGACAGTCCCATTCAATAGTAAGCCAAAACACTGATATATTACTTTAAAATGTCTTTTGGTGAAATTGTCTGACTTTTCAATGGTACACAAAGTGGCTCTGTAGCAGCCACTGGGTGAAATGTTCCAGTTATAAAAACCACCCGAGTCCTGACATCCCTGCCTTACAAATATACAAAGCAAAGTTATTGTTATCTTTAGAAAAGCACAAACAGACTGCATTCAATCAAGGTCCCAACAGCAACTCTATGCAAGAAACCTAGATGATCCTTTGTCTTAGTCACTCTTTTTGTCACAGGCACGATACCTGACACCCACAACCTAAAGGAGAGGTTAGTTTGGGCTCTCATTTCCAGCCTATAGTCATTTCTGCTCCAAGGCAGAACGTTCATGGTGGGAGGGTCTGGAGGAGGAAGGCTGCTCACATCATGGTGGTCAGGAAGCAGAGAGAGAAGGAGGAGTGGGAGGGAGATATGCTCTTCCGGGTCACGGCCCCAGTGACCTCTCTCTTCCGACCAGGCCCTACTTCCTAATAGCACAGTCCGCTATAAACTCATCAATGGATGAATCCACCGAAGAGTATAGAGCCCCAGTAAGTCCCCAGGTGATCCAATCACTTTCCAAAAGCCCCACCTCTGAACACAGGGATTTAGGGGACATTCTAGATCTAAACCATAATGTCCTTATCTCCCAGTTCTGTGCTTCCACATGTTTTTAATCAGACTGTATTTCCACTGTGCATGCAAATTTCATTTTTCTTTCCCATTTGCTTTAATCTGTGTTTTCTAAAATAAACATTTTAGTTTAAAAAAAACATATTATGCAATAAATGGCATGGAAAAGAAAGGAAGGACTGCTCTAGATTTAAAAAGTCTTAAAAAACCCAAAAGAACATGTGTGGAATTTGGCTAGATTCTGACTCAAGCAAGACAAATGTAGAAAGACATTTTTGAGACAACCAGGAGATTTTGATTATGGTCTGGGGATACTGATTCCAAGAATCACTGCTAATTTTGTTAGGTGTAATAAATGGCCTTGTGGTTATGTAAGAAAATGCCCATAGATTTTACAGATACATAATGAAGTAAGTAGGAGTGAAATGACAAGAAATCTAAAATTTGCTTAAAAATACTACAACAAAGAGGAAAAAGGAGGCAAAAATAGCAAAGTTTTGATAATAACTTAACCTACGTTTTCTTTTATGGAAATTAACTCTCCACACACAAAAAAGGGGAAACACTTTTGTTTGAAAATGTTCACGGTTAATTTTTAAAATACATATTAGTAAAATAACAGTAGTAATTAGCACACGATAGTCTGTCTTTATCGTGTGATAATGACATGGACTTAAACACGCAGATTGCATTAGGCAATTTCTCGGCCGAGTTCTCAGTGCTCCTGGGCATGGCACAGTGTTTTTATTTGATAGTCTTTAAAGGATATCCCAGATATCATGTCGTCATCCTTCAAGACACATCCATCAAGACAGTTTGCTCAAATCAGGAACAAAATTAAAACCCCTGCTGTATGGAGGTTTCTAATCCCGAGGGGGCAATAAAGCAATAAAGAAATACATATAAACATATCTGCAGCTTGCTCTACAGATCTTGGGCCATGTCAGCCTCCGTAGTTGTGTGAGCTAATTCCTTATAACCAGTTTCTCTCGGTGTACATGTCCCATTGCCTCTGCAGCCCTGATGACCACCCCAGGTGGACCAGGAACCCTTACTGATGGACTGAGCAGAGACCCACAAAGGGTGAGGGAACAAGTCACAGGGCCATGTGGGGACAATGTTCTGGACAGAGGGAACAGGATGAGTTCCTGAGTCTGGAGAGAGCAGCACTAGGGAGAGGGAGAGATGGGCGTCAAAGAGATCAAGAGCAGACGATGCAGGGTGTGTCAAGGTCCCCAAGACCACCTCAGAGGCAGTGATGCACCAGCATTCACAGGACTTGGTGTATGGCAGCTCACACAAGTGATTTATGAGAGAGGGAGGACCCACAGCAAAACCAGGCATAGTAAAGGGCGCACGGGCAAAGTTGGGGCAAACGGGTGCCATCTTCCTGAGTCTCCTCTCCCCGCAGCAGAGTTGCCCAGAACATGTTGAATTCCCCCAATGATGACTTGTGACAGCACATATGAGTGATTGTCTCCTGAGCAAACCCTTGTAGACTGAGCTTCTGCCCCTGGGGGGATAAGGCGCCCTTGAACATGGAGTGGATGGTCAGAAGAATTCATGAACCCGAGAGCTGATGTGAATGTGTAGGGTTTCACCGGGCCAGAGCAGAGGTGTGGCTTCTTCTAAGCCAAGGCACAAGAGAGGGACACACCCTGAAGCACCTGCCCAAGGGGCCCCATGGGCAGCAGATCCCTCAGAGATCTCCAAGAAAGAGGGCCATGTGGGATGTGTGCATACACGTGTGTGTGTCTTACTAGTAGAATTATTTCAGGACACTGGCTCACACAATAATTCGGGGCTGACAAGTCTGAAATCTTCAGGGCAAGCTGGCAGGCTAGAACTCTTAGGCAGGAGCTGACACTGCCATTTTGAGGCAGAATTCCTTCTTCTTTGGGGAACCTTGGGATGGCTTGTGAGGCCTTCAGCTGATTAGAGGAGGCCCACCCAGATTCTCTCGCATAATCTTTGCCTGCAGTCAACTGATGGGAGATGTTCACCATAGCTACAAAATGTCTACACAACAGTGGCCTGGCCTAGGTGACCCACAAAACTGACCATCACTGGCAGAGGAGCTCAAGAAACACTTATGCCCCTAGATCCAGAGAAACTGGCCTCCACGTGTATCCAGCAGGGCATAGGTGAGCTGTGGGACGTGGGGTCTGAGGTAAGTCCAGGAGTGCTGTCCTTTGGCATGAGTAAACTGTCCTCCCACAGCATGACTTCAAGTCGAGGTCTCTGCTATGGGTAGCCTCCCTTCAACCCCAGCCAGCTCTACTCAGAGGCAAGCTATCTGCATGTAGCAAGCAGAAATGTGCTTCTTCACAACCTGACATAGTTCTTGGCACATAGTAGCTACTAATTAATCCATTCTTTCTCCCTCGATTCCCTATGGAACAATATGTAGGCTATCCTGGTGTGCTTTCCTGTACTATTGTCTCTTTCGTGTGTTCATATTTTCTTTCAAATGCATGGCACTGTTACCATTTATATCTAGATGTCTTTCCAGAGTGTCAGGGCTAATGGGCAGGGCTTTGGAAAGGTGATTGGATCATGGAGCCTAGAGCTAAATGTGACGTTAGGACACAGGGTTTGGTCGGAAGAAGGGTGTCACTACAGATGTGACCTGGAAGGCCTATCTTTCTCCTGGCTTCTCCCTCCTCTCTGCTTCCTGTACCCCATGATGTGGGCAGCTCTTCCTGCACCACATTCCTCTGCTGTGCTGTTTCTTCCTGGACGCCAGCCAATCACAGGTTGAAAATGTGAGCCAAAAATAAACCTCTCTCCCTTTAAATTGTGGGTATTTGTTGGGTATTTTGTCTCAGTGATGAGAAAAGTGAGTGAGACAAGCACCCAAATTTGATGTCATGTAGTTGGTATTTACTAACAAGGGAACTATTTTTTTTTCTGTGATCAACAATTAGATGCCAATGAATTCAATCAGAGATGCTACTGTGTTTTCCCCTAGCTCTCCGTTGTTCACTCAGCCCATATTTACTAAGGGCCTGTTATGTGCCAGGCCCTGTTTTAGAGGCTGAGGATACAGTGGTGAACAGAGCTCATGTTATGGTTCAGATATCTAGACAGATGTCAGCCAAGCAGAGAGATAAGCACAACCTATTATTTCAGACAGCAGAGATGATGGTCTAACATCCTTGGGCGTGAGCGGAGGTGGGGATGGTACCTGATGGGGAGGGAGGGAGGAACTCTGAGGAGACAACATTGGAGCGAGGACCCAGTGATAACAGGTTGCTGTGTGAACAGTATAGTATCACACTATTGGTCCATTAACCAATCCTCAAAAGAAGTCTACATTTTTTATGTGAATTATTAAACCTGATCTTCCTGGTGTTTTTCTTAGCAGGAGATTTTATACATTGTGTTCGTGCACTAACCACATTTTCTAGTTTCTGAGTTTGAGGCTTTGACATCTTGGTGCCTTGCTAACCTGGAGAGACAGCCTGTAGAGGACCTGCAGGACTCACCTTTGAGTGCACCTTTCATAGGCAAACAAACCAATCAAGAACCTGCCACCCCCATAACCTCCTCCAGGGGCTCTCATACTTATGGCCAGTAGCCAGCTGCCCAATCGCCCCAGGGCCAGGTACCAGGCAACTCTTAGACAACTCTTAGAGACAGATCCTCTGCCCTTCCTGCCTTCCCACAGAAACCACAGGAAATGCTTCTGCCCATGTGCCCTGGCTCCATCTGGCTCCTGGTGCCTGGTGCCTCCCCAGGTGGCCTCAAATGGTGAGCTTCCCATTTCTAGGGGACTTTGGATATCATCAAAACTTCTGCCTTCACGATACTAATTGCCATACCTGTGTGTCTGTCTTACCACACTGGATTAAAACAAATCCCAGGCACATTTTTCAACTGCAAGGGTCTCCTGTTAGCCCTAGACCAGTGTTCTAAGCTATCACCATCATTTGGAAGTCTTGGGCTGTCTTCCCAAGGTACTTCCCTCTGCTTTCTTTGTGTCACCTGCAGAGTTGATGAATGTCTCTTGCATGTCCACGTTCATGTTCATTTCACACCAGATTACCAGCAGGAATAACACAGGCCAGGCCTGCAAACCTGTCCTGGAGACCCCTGAAGTTAATGTACCCCCGGTATACAACCCAGGGTTTCATCGATATAGCTTAACTTCTCTAAGATCTCTTTATCCCAAGCCTCACATTTCTCTATCTTGTGACAAAAAAGAGCATATTCCTTTCTGGTGAAATGAAAAACCCAGCCTCTAGAATTAAGCTACCATCAACTGAGAGTCAACTTATTCCCTTTGAAAAGAAATGAAAACACCATTTGCTGCGATTTAGATTCTTTACTTGTTTGTGCCATAAAAATCTCAAACATTACTAATAAATGCAGGGGAAATTGGGAAGGCGGCATGATAATAAAACTCATTCAGAACAAGGATGTAATTATCAGTGAGTCACAGTACAATATCCCACCATGCTAAACAGGGTGCATTCTGGGTACTTCTTAGTCTCAAAACCATGAACATTGCCCATAGTGTAGAGAATCTGAAAAGAACAAGTTAAAATGGAGCATTTATCTTCATCAAATTAAAACACAAAAATAGAATCAAAACTATTTTTCAAAAGTTCTCTGTGTTTTTTGTTTCAGTCTACTCCCACTTCAAATGCAGTGGAATATTTTAATGTTTCTCATGAATATTTCTTAAATTAGAATATGAAAGTGTTGAACTAATGTGTGCTTGTATTAAAGCAGTGAGTGCTACTTTTAAAATAAAATTAGTCTCTGAAAGGACTTGAGGGTTCATTTTTTAAAATACAATTTAAAGTCTAGAAAATAGCTGCTTTACTTCAATTAAAAAGTGTTATGCTCTGACTATTCCATGCTTGGATGTAGTTTTTATTGTATTTGGGGACTTTTTTTTTCCTTCAGCACAACAAAGAAACATCAAAAAGTATCACCAAGAAAGAGTTTCTTTTTGTTCTTCTCATTTAAAAGAAATCTATCACATTTTTGTTGCTTTTAAAATTAATAATCTTTTAATTAGCAACCTTTTCCTCATCTGGCCCCTGTGTTTTCTATCTCGCTGCTCTAAAATGAGACAACACCAGCCTTTGTGAGCTGCCTCCGGGTCCTTTAGTGGAAGCCAGAGGAATCACAAGGGCCATTTCAGTGACAATAATTTAGTAGGAGCCCTGCAAGAGGCCTAAAAGACAGCATCTACAAAACTAACTGGGCCAATGGTACGGGCACAAGGAGGAATAAAAATCAGCCCCTAAAATACAAATGCTGACCTAATTTCAAGGCGAGTTGATAGTAAAAATGTTTCACACCCCAGAAAAATATTATGTATATTCACAGGAGCCACAATGAAACAGTAAACATTTTTAAGGCCTGCAGAGAAGAATATTAAATATTTAAGAACCACAAGATATTTAGGAATAGATTGAGTCTGCTTCATGGAATGTATATTTAATTGCTTTGAAAGGTTGGTGTGGTTTTTAGCAATACAGATTTTTGTTCTGTGTGATTTCTGAAGAGTTGAGAAATGAATGGCTATCTCAAGGCCTGGTGATAGGAGCAAAACAATCATGGCTGGATGACTGTCATCAGCCAAGACAACCGGGAAGTGGCACGACCACCCTTAGATGCTGTCATGTTGAGGGAAGGTTTTGACCTTGCTCTGCCTCCCAAGCACGGTTACTGCACATTGAGGGCCTCATATGTAGTCACACACAGTCAAACGAGTCACTGACACTGTAATGTGCTACAGAACTCTTGAGAGAACAGAGCATTGCGACAGTTGCTGTGGAACCCAATGCAGAAAAAAAGAGCAGATGTTTCTGAGATCTAATTTTAAACTTATTTATAGAATTGATAAAGAACTTTCATCCACCCACTCACCCATCAGGGGAAGTGTGTGGCAGAGTGTTTGTTTGCTTGCTCATTCCTCCATTTTACTTTTAATTGTGGAAAGTTTCAGATATACATGGAAGTGGAGCGAACAATACAATAAACCCCCATCAGCTAACTTCAGTATTTTACCAACTCTTGGCCAATCATATCTTTGATAATCGATGCAGTCTCCTCCCCAAGGACACATAGTCACCAATATTTTGAAGCAAATCCTACATGTCATATAATTATATCTGTAAATATTTTGGTATTATATATCTACATGTATATATCTACATCTATATATACCTGTATGCACATCTGAATCTATGTTGAGATATGATCACGATGCTATTATTTTAAAAATATTCACATTCTGCTCTTACCATGTATCTCAGAAATGCTTTGAACTGTTGGTTTGTTCAAGGCATTTCATTGATGTGTCTCTTAAGTTTCTAAAATTTGAAACTAGGATCTTCTTCCTATTTTTTCTTGCCATTTTTTTTTAAGAGAGCATGTCATTTGCCTGGGACAGCTTCCCACATTCTTGATTTTGCTGACTACATGCTCCTGATATTAGTGTGCTCCTCTGACTCCAGTGTTTCTGGTAACTGGTGATTAGATTTAAAGATGATTTCATTCAATTCAATGGGGAGAGGGTGGGATTTCTTTATAAGTGGATGTGGTAAACTTCCAGCAGGAGGTCTGTCATATGTGTCCTCTTTTGTAGCTTGTGTCCACTGATGATGATCTTTGTATAACTTCTTTTTCATTTCATTTGCAAGCATTTGGATGTAACTGGGTGTTTTAAAATGTGCTAATTCAATCATGGTTATATGGTTTACAAGATGAGCCTTTATCTTTTAGAGACACACACTGAAATATTTACAGATATTCTACCTTTCCTTCTTCATTTATTGCAGCTGAAGCTGAAAAAAATTTCCAGAGCAACACAGTTCATGTTAGAAAAGCAGACCAAATTCGTTCCTTTCTTCATATTTAATTTTGAAAATAATTATTTGGTAGCACAGGACTCTGCAGGACAGGGAAATTGTTATTTTTTTTATGTAGTTGCAACATAGACTCATGAATTTTAACATAGTTGATCTGTGACATGGTCTCTTTTATCCCAAAACTTTAGGGTACCTCACATGGACCTATTAAAAAAAAAACCTTTCTCATTATAATTACTTTTCAAAGAAATAACTGAAAAATAATAGGTGACAGGAAAAGAGATAGGAAGGCACCTAAAGTGCTGCATAATGAGAAACATCCCTAGAGAAAAGCAAGCAAGGAATTTCAAAATAAGAAAATCTAATGCACGGTCTCCGGAGGCCCATCAGCAGTGTGGCTGGAAGCCAGGGAAGATGGGAAAGGAAGTGGGACCATGACCTCAGCTAATCCAGACTCCAAAGGTGGGGGCTGTACCTCGTCCTCTCCAGGGAATGGGCCTTTCTTTTGCTCCCGTTCACGCAAGTGGCCACATAGGGTAAGAGAAGAAAGCTTTTCCATTTCTCCATTAAGGTCCACAGTGCAGATGCCCAAAGAGGAAGTGAGTTGTAGCCACATCCTGCCAGTCAGCATCTAATAAGCATGAATGAAGGGTGAATCTTCTTTGGTGATCCCGCTCCCGTCCCTGGGCAGTTCAACAACTACCCCAACTGGCCTGAAGTAATTCATTAGCAGTCTCTGTTTTTACAACTGGAGATGCAGCAACACTCAAATTTACAACCACCTAGACAATGACAGAGGGGAAACCAACTCCAGACCTAGAAATCATTGGCATGGCTGCACATACAGTTCTCAGAACTCCGGGACTCAGGGACCTTAGGAAGCCCCCCTAAGGCCATGTCAGGAAGATGAGCAGACCCTTATTAAAAGGATAATTAATTAGTCCTGAGACCTCATAGCAAGTAGAATGCCTTAATAATACATAGGCAGCTGGGCCCCTTCTTCCTGGGAGATGGCTTTGTGTGCCCCAATGACACAACTTGGGTAAGGGCACAGCCAGGCAGCTGTCCAGGGAAAGCCAGGCAGTGGCTCTGTGCCTGGTTGTGGGAACGCTGCAGGGGACAGTCCAAAGGCACTGGCTGGTTTGACCCCTGTATTAATTATGTTCTTTATTTTGTGTCTTATGATGCTTTTTTTTTTCTTGGTACTGGAGATGGAACTCAGGACCTTGCACTCATGATGCAGGTGCAGTGCCACTGAGCTGAATCCCCAGCCCTGCTTTGACATATCTTGGGGACCTTGAACATCTGAGGACAGGCTGCCCCTCCCAGGGCTGGCTCACTGCTGGAGGAAAGGTTTAGGGAAGGAAATCTTCTTTCTATTCTCTCAGCTTCTGTGACTGGGCTCAAATTAAACTAATATAAAATAGATTAACAAGAGACAAACATTTGACATTTATTTAACATTTTTACATGCACGTAGAACCCTTCAGGAGGAAAATGAAGACCCTAAAAAGGTCTTGGGCCCAAGACCTTCTCTAACTTTACACACAAAGAATGATAAATTGTGAGTCTGTAACATGAACAAAGGGGCTTGAGGTGGGGCAGTGTCATTGTGTGACAGTGACTAGCAAATATGTGGAGGAAAATCAATGGGAGATAAGGGTTGGTTTAGTAAGTGTGTTTGCATAGGTTTCCTCAAGCATCAACTCCCAGGTGGCCCTGATAATATGAATGCTCTTCTTTTCCTGCTGCAGGGGAGCCAACTTTGTCATGGGAAAAGGGCTAAAAGGGGGTAGAGGTCGCAGAGTTCCTCTGGCGCCTCTGCTTCTCAAGTGCCTTCAGATCTGAGGAATCAGTGCGTCAAAGCGGCATGTTTTGGGGTAGTGCGTCAGAAAAAACAAAGCATCTGTTTTTCCTCTACTGTCAAAGCACAACTAACACAGATGGCACCTGTGACCCTAAAAAATGGCAGGTACTTCCTCCACACACCAAGCAAGCCAACAGTCCATTCTGTAGTGGACACCAGTTGGGTGTCTTCTCATCATCCCATGGGTTGGGAACTCAGTCCTAAGACTGTCCCCCTTGCTTTAGATGCCAGTCCTAAGCCCCAGGTTGTTTCCCTGTGCTTCTGATTGACCAGCTATAAACAGGGCTTCCCATAACCTGCTCCTCAGGTTCAGCTCACAGAACTTGGCTCATCATAAATGTATTAAAAAGGATACAGCTAAAACAATGCACCAGGCGAGGCCTAGGAGAACGGATTCCAAGCCCTCTCTGGTCAGGCCACCCTCTCGAAACCTCCATGTGCTCAGCTATGCAGAAGCTCCCTGTAACATGTGCTTTGGGGGTTTTATGGAGTTTGATTGCTAACAGGTTGGGTAGGGAAACCAGCAAGGCCTGTCTGTCTGTCTATCTGTCTGTCTTTCTATCTATATGCAGTGCGGGAGATTGAACCAATTGCACACTAAGCCATATCTCCAGCCTCTAAAGATCTTTTTTGTTTTGAGACAGGGTTTTGCTAAGTTGCCTAAACTGGGTTTAAACGTGTGATCCTCCTGCTTCAACCTCCCAGCTTGCTGGGATTACAGGCGTTCACCACCTCGCCAGGCTGTGAGGCCTGTCTCTTTAGATGCCTCTTGGCCTTTCTGCGAAGCATTCCTTTCTCCTGCCTTAGGAAAGGAGTTGTAAACCAGGAACCAAATCCTTTCCCTGGAATGTCCCTCTTCACACGCAGAGGGACCATGGATAGGCCAATCCAAGACTTGCCCCACCCCTGTGGACCTTCTTCCCTGGCTCTCACACCAAGCCAGTATTTCTCCTGGCCTACCCGCAAGCACTCCAGGGCCTCCTCCAGGCAATGAGAGTCACCTCTCACCCAAAGCCTGCCCCCATGACTCAGAGTAGCCAATCCTAAACTGATTCTGTCCTGCCTGTCTTCCGGCAAACCGAGTGAAGGCTCTGCCCTCACTCCTGTCCTCTGCCTTCTGCCCAGCCTGAGGCTTCCCCTGTGACCCTGCGTGGGATGGTGTGAAGCATTCTATACTAATGTAGGAGACAAAGTCCTCTTTCCATGGCACTGGGCTATCCCAGTCACCCACTCGGTCTCATCTCTATAAATTAAACCCTGGACATAATTTTAGAACACACCATAAAGAAGAAGGGACATATTTCAGTCCCTTTCTTGTCTTTGGGACAAAATACCTGACACCTACACCTTAAGGGAAGAGAGGGTTATTTTGGGTCACGTTTTCAGTCCATAGTTAGCTGGATCCAAGGCAGGAAGGGCGTGGTGGGAGGGCCCGGGGGAGGAAAGGTGCTCACGTAATGGCGGCCAGGAAGCAGAAAGTGCAGGGAGGAGCCAGAAAGATAAACCCTTCCAGGTCACGGCATCAGTCACTCGCCTCTTCTGACCAGGCCCCACCTCCTAACAGCACACTCAACTATATTCAGTCACTTCCCCAAAGTCTCACCTATGAGCACATGAGGGTCTCGGGGGACATCTAGATATAGACCCATAATAGGGCAACGGGAAAGGTATAGGAAAAACAGGCAGAGAACCACAAAGAAGAAACAAAATACCCATAGGGACAAAGTCTGAAAGAGGAAGGGATTAGTGGATTACAGATGGGGTGTCTTTCCCCTCCCTAGTGGAGGTAGGGGCATAGAGAGCAGGTGAACTGAAGGAAACAGAGGCCAGAAAGGCCACAAAAAATGCAAATGCCGCACCTCCACTTCTATACAGACCTTTACTGTCTTCAAAGTGCATTATGTCATTTGAGTCTAAAACCATCTCCTTGGGGTAGGTACAAAGTAGTCCATTATTCACAACAGCCAAGAAGATGGAACAACCCAAGTGTCCATGGATAGGACGAATGGATAAACAAAATGTGGTATACACATACAAATAATATTTTTCAGCCTGAAAACGTAGGCAGTCTTGTCACATGTACGACATGGATGAAACCTGCCTAGTGAAATAAGCCAGTTACAAAAAGAAAAACACTATGTGTTCCCACTTAAATGAGATATCTCATGTCAACCGATCCATACAAACAGAAAATAGAATGGTGGTTACCAGGTGGTGAGCAACAACAAGTATTTATGCTGAAGCATTCTTTAACTGGAGTTGCTGTGTTTTTCTTTGCTAAATCTAGCAGCTTTACTTGTCTGCACTAGGGTGGAAGGACCTTGAAAACCAGGATCTTGCATTATTTTTCCCCAAATCCAACCTCCTAGTATGATATTCAGCACATAGTAAACCCTCAAAACAATTCTGTTGAACAAGACTGACAACTGGGAATCTGAGAAGATGGACTGGATACATCATTTCCAAGGACAAGGGTAAGAGAAAATGGAGCCCTGTGGAAGCCGGCCCTGCTGGACAGTGGATGCACAAGGATTCATTCTACTACTTTCCCTGCTTTGGTGCCTCTTTGAAATTTTCTATAATGAACTATTTTTCATGTTCGTGGGTGACCAGATTTCCCATGGTAGCAATGATATCTAACGATGATTCTAAAAGCCTACTGAATCCATTTCTGGGCAAGTGTCTATGGTGAGTCTATGATCTGTACTGCCTGGGTCCAGCAACCTTGAGAAGAGACAATTCAAACTCTCAGCCCTGCAGATCACTGTGAGATGTGCACTACACCTTCTCGAAAGTATAAAAACCCCGAGAGGCCAATCAGAGCACGTCCTAAAGTCACTGCCACTCAGCACCTGCATTGATATTCAATTTGATGACTGAGGCATCCAAGAAAACACTAAAGTGGGCCAAAATGGAGAAGTGTGTTGTGGGGTGTATTGCACCTCCCAGAAAGACGTGTTCAAGTCCTAACTCCCAGGAGCTGTGAATGGGACCTCATTTGGAATGGGTCTTTGCAGATGCAATGAGGTTGAGATAGGTCATTCTGGAGTATTAGCCCCTAATCCAGTATGACTTGTGTTCTTACAAGAGGACAAGAGACTGATGCAGAAACAGGGAGGGCATCAAGTGAACACAGAGCCCAAAGAATGCCAAAGATTGCCAGCAAAAGCCAGGAGCTGGGATACAGGCCTGGGACAGATTCTTTCTCTGAACCTGCCCTGTCCACACCTCGATTTCAGGCTTCTGGCATTCAGGACTGTGGGAGAATAAATACCTGTCTGTGGATTAAGCCACCCCATTTGTGCCACCTTGTTATGGCAGCCATAGCAAACTAAAACAGTACACAGTGTATTTTAGAAGAGAAAGAGTGTAGACAACCAGAAAGAAGGTGGCTGCAGGAGTAACTCCCGGGGCCAGATTCTAGCTCTAACACTCATCAGGGGCTTGGGAATTGTTCAGTCCATAACTATGAGGGGCACTAACGGAGGTTCACATTTCACAGGGCTAGATGTTAAAGAGTTATAACCAAGAAGATGAAGTCCTAAGTGAAATATGTTCTGCTCTTCCACCTTGACAAACATTCCCATATAGTAATCTGAAACCGTATTCCAATCCAGAATTCATGGACTCTCCAGAATACTCTGGAAGCTGGGAGAAATTAGTCCTTGGTTGAAAATACTTCAGCTTGTTAAGGACCAATTAATTCTGTCTGGATAACTTTAAAAAGACAATGGACACCAAGCAACAGAGAGCACAAGCCTGGCAGTGCTTTACTGTTTTTTCCTCCATAGAAATAAAATTCAATTTTCCCTGAAGTAAGGTGCAGAACAAAAAAATCTCATTTTCAAGTAACAAGAGATATGAGTCTCTTTCTGCAATGGTTTAACTATACCTCTGGGTCAGATTCCTTTTTCTCCAAGACAATTAGATTATGGTGATGCATTGAAACCAGGCTTCTCCAATAACACTTTTATTTTTTCGCAGTTTTAATAGAATTCAAATGTTTATTACTACGTATTCTATAAAGCAGCTCATTTACCCAATTTAAATGGAAATATAAATATGCCAGTTAGTAGTTAGAAAACCTTTAAAGACATTTAGTGTTTGGGGAGGAATTTAGCAAGTATTTCTACGAGAATGGTTTCCTGTTCAGCAAGGCATGTACACTGTACTCATAAGAGAGGGCAGGGAAGTGAGCCAGATCTTCTCTTTCACTTTGAACTAATTGAGCAGTTCATCCTGTAAATGTTATATAAAAATTGAATACTTCTGAAAAGCAGAATAATGAAAGAATAATGTCCCCCAAAGGAACAACTTTTAGACTTTCGGAAGATGTGAGATGTTTGTTAATATGATTCTAAGTATGCTAAGTGAGCTCATTCTTAGGAATGTTATGTAATGAATGTAAGGTTTTCCCAGTAGACCTAGAACGAGTCAGAGCCTGGCCGCATATGGCCACAGCTTTTAGGATCACACTCTCATCTAAACGACAATTTAATGAGCCTTTTTAAAATGTCACTCAGAGTGAGTAACATAATTGGCACTAAATACATTTTTCCTTTTATTTTGCTTTTTACACTGGGTCCTCAAAAGCAACAGCCTTACAAGCTAGAGAGAAAGAAAAATAAAATCCAGTGGTTATAAACTGCTGACTTTTTTTCAAAAAGCAGCTATTTTTTGTAAAGGTGAGACAGGATCCCCTATGTCCTCGCATGAAAATAGCGAAGGATAAAGAAAGCCTAAGACATTGGTTTCTTTCCTATTCATTTTAAAGTTGTTTACAGAGCAGTCCTTATGTAAGGCACTGCTGGGATGTTTCTAAAGGAGGGACAAGGTGACACTGCTGTATTTTGAAATAAGCTCAGAGAGGGCAGGGTGCTGTCATCAGAAGCTATCTGTGTGTCATACCTTACCTCAGGAATTTACCCAAATCCAGAATCTGGGCCTCTGTTTTACAGCTTTAAAGGCACAATCTGGTCATGTCCCACAGGTGGTTAGATTAGCACTAACTGAATCCTGAGGAGGTTAGTAGTGTATAAATCAGAATGGCAAGTTAGTGATTTACGGTGATGAATCAACTAATGTAGTTACTTCACTTTTCTCATGTGTTGGAGAAGCTTCAGGTGACCAGGCTGGACCCTCCCTTCCAGGCATTGAGGTTCTTGGAGCTGAGTGAGCAGGCAGAAGGCTGTCAGGCAGCACTGCTGGAGCAAAGGGCCGGGCTGTTGCAGATGGCGACATGGTTCCTGCCCTGTGAGGTCGCAGGCACCCTAGAGGGTGCTGCTGTCCTCCAAACAGTGGCATGTAGTTTGGAAATCCCTTTCCATTTTTTATCTTGGCCCACTGTTGCGATCAGAATTGGTACGTATTTATTTGGGGTCCAATATACTTATGGGAAACCAAGGCTTTAGAGCTCTGTAATATGTAGCAAAACATTCGAAATGTTTATGGCACTTTCTGCATCCTCATCCACTGTATTCACTGGCTGTGGCACCATGGGACTTGTGGCCCTTCCCCAAAGTCAAAATGACCTCGAAAGGGAAATGTTTTGAATCTGTTCAGGACATTGAAGCAACCAACAGAGCCCAACTAAAGATACTCACAAAAAAGGACTTCCAGAGCTGCTTCAGAAAGTGGCAAGAAAGATGTGGCAAGAAGGATGTGACAAGAGTATCCAAAGAAAGGGGGAGTATTTTAAGGGGGACTAATGATAGTTTTTAAACTATCATAAGTTGTTTTAAATTTTAAACATTAACTGTATTTTAAAATCACATCTCTTATGTGCAAAAAGCCAGCCCTCTGCATAGAAGAGGGGAGGAACCAGTGTGTTCGTGTGAGGGGAAGAACCAGTATTCTTAAAGCTAAAGTGAAAGACAACTTTAGAGTAGAAGAGAGAAGAACAAATTCCATATGGAACCTTCAGTGATGGACAGAAAAGCAATGACAATACATTTCAGAAGGGAGAAAACAACCATGAAGTTTCTAAGAAAGAAGAGCCGCTAGGGCTGGGGGTGAGGGACCCACCACATGCTTCTTCAACTCGTAAACATCATGGAAGAAAACTGACACATCCCTCTATTCATCTTCTAGCTAGGTGGTCTCTCTCTCTCTTTTTGTTTTTTGGTACCGGGGATGGCACTCAGGTCCTTGCACTTGCGCAGCAAATGGCAAAACCATTAGGCTAAATCCCCGGCGAGGTGGTCTCTTTTTGTGGTTAAGCATGCTTAATTTTTATTAGTCTTTCAAAATCCCATTTACATATTATATTCCAATGGTATAGAAATGTATAGAGTGATGGAAAATACGATGGTATTAGCAATAGAATTATAATTTTTAGGATCTAGGAGTTCTATTTCGAGTATCTATGCAAAGAATTCAAGCAGATTCTTTTTTTTTTTTTTTTTTTTTGTACCAGGGATCAAACTCAGGACCTTGCACTTACGAGGCAGGCGCAGTGTCACTGAACTAAATCCCTGGTTCAAGTAGGTTCTTGAAGGGCTATTGCACACTCATGTTCATAGCAGCACTATTCACAACAGCCTAGAGGTGAAACCCAAGGTCCACCGATGGATGCATGGGTGAGCAAAATGTGATCCATCCATACAATGGAATATCATTCAGCCCTAAAGAGGAAGGAAATTCTGACCCATACTACAATGTGGATGAACCTTGAAGACACGGTGCTAAGTAAAATTGATCTGTCACAAAAGGACAAATACTGTACAGTTCTACTGATACGAAGAACCTAGAGTAGTCTATCTCTTAAGAGACAGAATGTGGGTAGAATTGTAGTTGCCAAGGGTTGGTGAGAAAGCAGAAATGGGGAATTGTTTAAGGGGCATGGAGTTTCAGTTTGGGGAGAGGAAGAAAGTTCTGTATGATGATGATGGTTGTACAACAATGTAAACTGCACAGTTGGAAACAATAAACAAACTATATATATATATATGTAGTCATTCATTCACTCATTCAAAAAGGTATGGAGTAAAAGGTAATTTTCCCTCCCATTTTATCCCACCCACTTCTAAGGCTGTATGAGTGAGAGTTAAAGCAGAAAGATACTCTTCAGCAAAATCTCTCAAAGGGCTGGGAAAGTGGGGGTCCAAAGGCCAGCCCTGGAGCTATGGCGTTCCGGAGCAGCCACAAGAGCTGGGATCCAGAGCTCGAGGAGCAGCGAGCCACCATGCCAGCTGTCTCCAGCGGTCACAGGATGGGTGCTGGCCTCAACAGCTGCAGGAAGATGCCCTGTGCCTCGCTTTTCTTTCCTGAATCACCTTTGCTTTCGGAACCCTTACTGTACCCTAAGAAAGAGTGTAGCTCCTGGCTTTCTGACCTCTGCAGTTCAGAGGAATGAAAAGGCTAGAAGTTGAGTGAAGCTGTTGCAATTCAGCACACTGACCCACAGAAAACCACAGTTGCCAGTGACTTGAGGCTCTTTCTAGAAATAATTATTTCATAAACACAATCTAGATGCACCTTTGGAAAAAACACAACACAACCATCTTCATGCTGCTCTGCACCTGCTGTTTTTTGCTAATACAAGCTACAGCAAGAACACAGTTCTACATTATTCTACTTAACATAAAAGTACAATTTTGAACACTGGAAAGTCTGGAGGCTTGAAGGGATAAGATAAGATGACATTTGGGATGGTTTTGTTCTCTACTTAATTTCACTTTCACATGGTAATGGTTTTTTTAATAGACTCATTTGGAAGAATGGCCTTGACCTCATGGAAGAAAGTTCTTGCCTGTTCAAGAAAGAATAATCTCATGGTTTTTGCATCCCAGGTAGTTCTTGCCTACCCTGAATTCATAAATATTTTCCCTTATAATTTCTTCTTAAAGTTTTATACTTTTAGGCT
>NW_004624793.1:12911102-12930225 GCF_000247695.1 Heterocephalus glaber
AGAGGAAAAAAATGGATACAAGGTCTTTGCAAATAGGGAAGGGTGGAGGGGGTGAAGGGAGGGCAAGAGAAGGGGAAATAAAATAGGAACCAAGAGACTCATGTAATGGTACAAGAACCCAATGATGAATGTAACTGTATTGTATACCTAAAATGTACCAATAAAGTTAATGGGGGGAAAAAAAAGAAACAATAATCTTTTCAGGCTGCTGTGTGGCCCTCTCGCCTCCTGCATGAGGTGGGCCTTGTGCATTCTAGGCCAAGAGGCAACCTGCTCCACTCCACATCCTGTGTGCTCTACTGTGGCTGAAATAACTTTCACCCTGTGGGCGAAGTGGCTAGTGCCACACCCATGTTTCCTTGGTGGGAACAATTCTCAGGAACGCTGGCCCAACTTTGAACTGCCTGCACTTGCCACCCCTGCCTGGAGGCTCTTTCTGGCTTCACTAACTTGTTTTGCAGGATGGAAACACCAGAGAACAAATATCCCCAGATATCAGCCCTCAAGCCCTGAGACAACTCTAACTAGCATCTCCCCACTGCCTCAGAGACACCTGCAGGGCTCAGCCCCAGCTGTGCACAGCAATGACTTGTTTTATAAAGCGCCTTTTGTCGGCTCCCTTTCCTTCCCTCCCTCAGCCTCTCATCCCTGACCACTGTGTCCTGGACACTGTGTAAGGGCTTCCGGGGGACCTGGTGTAAGTCATGTGTATTAAAGACAGATATGCACTAAAAATAAATATGTGTGTGTGTGTGTATGTGTGTGCATGTGCGTTGGGCTGCACGCCCAGTGGCACACCCGTGGGAGAAACCAAGTCTACAACTTTCTGAGACTGATATCAGCACTTTGATGGGGTATTTCCCCAGAGGGAGCTATTATGGGCAGAAATGTATCCCCCCCAAATTCATATGTTAAAGCTTTAACTCCCGGCACCTCCCAGAATAAACCATAATTGGAGACAAAGTCTTTAGAGAGGTAATTAGTTTGAAATGAGATCTGAAGGGTAGACCCTAACCCAACACAACTGGTTCCCTTGTAAGAAGAGAAGATTAGGACAGAGTCACAGAAGGAAGACCAGGTAGGGACAAAACAAGAAAGCAGCCTCCTGGAAGCAAAGTGGTGAAGGCTCACGAGAGACTAGATCTGCTCACACCTGGGTCTTGGACTTCCAGCCTGCAGCACTGTGAGAAAATACCTCCTCTGGTTCAAGCCATCCACTTCGGCGATCTTAATAAGGCAGCCAGCCCCTGGGAACTAGCACAGGAGCTCATGACTTCTGGTGGCAGTCCATTGTGTGCTTGGACTCTTCCATATGTTAAAAAAAAAGTTCTTGCCTATATGGACCAAAATCCTCTTCCCTACAACTGCCTTTACATGTATTTATTTTGGCAGTTTTATAACTTTCTTTGCAACCAGCAGTTGGTTCTCATTCATGGTGACTACAGATTTTTGGAAGTGGTAGTATGTGCACAGGGACCAAGGTACAGCACTCGTTTGGGGAACCTTTAGCCACATTATATTTTCTGGACAACCACGCTGATTTGGTATGGGCCATTCCTTCTTCCTGTAGCCCAGACAGCTTTGTGGAGCCTGGGGTCCAGAAACATATCCAGTGCCCATCTCTCCTTCATGAGGAGAAAATGTCAGTCTCTTTGAGCACCCAAGCAGGAACTTGCTTCTTGAAGGCCACTTGGTGGACGCACTCGTCGGTGTCGATGGTGTGTTCTTGGTCCCCACCTCCTGCTGTCCCCCTTTGTGCAGCCACCTGCTGAGCCCTGGCTGGAAAGGACAAGTGAAAGGAACGGACAGGGGAAGCCACATCCCAAGCACCAACTACTTGGATTTCTGTTTTTAACTCAGAAGAATTCAGTTCCCTCTTTGAAGGGCGGTAACCGGGGATCGAGCTAGAGACCTTGTGCTTGCAAGGCAGGCGCCACAACCAGTGAGCTAAATCCCCGGCCCCTACGGTTCCCTCCTTTATGTGCCAACCCTCTTATTCATAGAGCTAAGGAATTTTAAAGGTAGAAAATACCTGAAAAGATCAGGTGGGGCCAGGGTGGGGGTGTGCTTGTTCCTGGGTTCACATCCAATAGAGATACACAAAGGCAGTGGCAGGGAGATTTCTGTGTTTGTTTTTGCAGGACTGGGGATTGAACCCAGGGTCTTCCTACTGAGAAACATCCCTAGCTCTTTTTTATTTTTTATTTTGAGACAGGATTTTGCTAACCTGCTAGGTTAGGCTGGGCTTGAACATGCAATCCTTCTGTTTCAGCCTCCCAGAATGCTGGGATTACAGAAGTTACCACCACACCTCATTTTTATACCAACTACTAAAATATAAATAGGTGGCTGCCAACAACCCTATGTTCTTAGGAAAAAATATGATCTTGGTTTTTCTCATGCTGTTCTTTGGTAGAGTGATTGGTGGGATCACATATTGAGAACTATTGATCGAGTCAGTCCTTCTATAGGCTAAAAAATTAAATGAGACTGAGAAAGATAAGGTGAGGTCACAGAGTTTGTGGCCGAGCTCAGATCAAGGTCCTGGTTTGGTCTTGGAATCTAGTCCCATGCCTCTTCAGCTGCGTCCAGAAACCCTGGCTCCCCGCTCACAGCTCTCCTTCCAGGACCAGCGTCACCACCTGTCATGGCCCTCATCACTCTCATCCCTCCGCAGTGTTGGTCACTCTCCTTCCATGTGTCAGCTGGGTTCTTCAGGAAATAGAGGCTGATATGGGGTCAAGAGTGCAAGCAACGTACAGCGCGAGAAAGGTGTCAGTGAACGACGAAGGAGGAACACAGAGGAATGCAACCATGCCACTTGTCTGACAGCAGGGAAGAAAATTGGGCAGGGAGAGCCTCAGACTGTGCTCTGGGTTCCAGAAAGTCCCACCCAACTCCAGTGGAGCTCAGAGATTGCCCCTGCACTGTCTTGGTGGGCAGAAATGGCTGGATCCTAGGACACCCATTGTGCTGGGGCAGCCTGGACAGAGCGTGGCTTCAGTTCCAGAGCTGTGGTGGAGCCCAAAGTAACCCTGCCCTCCTGTGACTGAATGGCCTGTTCTGGATGGACGTTTCCAGCAGCTGAGCCTCAGGGCTGCTGCATGTGACCACATTATTTCCTCTTAAAATGGGGTCCTTGGGGCTGAACATACCACTCAGGTATTGTATTAGTTAGGGTTCTGTAAAGGAACAGTGTCAATACAGAAGATATAAGTAAAATTATACAAGGAATTTGTTAAGTACAGGATCAGAGGCAAGAGAGTGCAGCAACTGCTCAGCCAAGAAGATGGAAGCCACAGAGCAAGAGGGATCAAGGATGCAGCACCAGGCCAAGGTGGAAGGTGTGGGAGCTCCTAGAGGGTGGCCCGTGTGAGTCTGTGATGGAATGCTGAAGAGCCTGGAGACCCGGAGACCAACGTCCAAAGGCGTCGGCAGTAGAGGGCACACCAGTTCCGGAAGACCACAGCTCTTCCCAAACCAGACACCCTTCCATCTTCTTTCCCTTTTTATTCCACGCTGGCTGCAAGCCTATTGGTTAGTGTCACCCATAATGGGGGCGGGATTTCCCCTTCAGTTTGCTGGCCTCCGTGTCACTCATCCACACGCACACCCGGAAGTGTGCTTCAGTGACCTGCTAAGGGTTTCTGAACCCATTCAAGTTGATTTGTCATAATTAATGGTTACACGTGGGATGCAAAGCAGAGCAAATCTCCTTCATCTGTTCTCTACACCTCCACTGATACAGTTTAAGACCAACCCAATCTTTTAGCAGCCCATCACCCTGCTGGCTTGTAATTAGCTCACAGTCAACCGTATTCTTCTGCCCTAAGTCTCTCCTCTCCTGCAGTGATTTCTGTGCAGTGGATGTCAATACCCAAATACAGGCCTTTTGTGTTTTGGTGAAGACTTTCAAGTCACAGTGCACTAGCTTCTGAGTTACATGTCAAGATTTTTACTCAGACACTTTATTTATATTTGTTTTAAAAAGCACAAGAATTTTACAAGTAATAAATGCCTTTATCCTTGATTCTAAGTTTAAGAGAATTGACACAGACCTTTAGTTAAATACAGGTGAACAAGGAGTGTCTAGTCCAGTAAAACAGCACAAATGTGGCTGGAAAAATCAAGTCCACTTCAATCATAGTTATATAAATTTGAAGAGAACAAATCATTTTCTCCATCAGAAATTCTCACAAGCCAAATTTCATATAACAAATATTTAGATTCTAAATTGGAGGCAAATATTTCTTACTAAAAATAATCTCTTCATGGTGAGGAAGCTCTTTACCATTCTTTTTCGATTTTTTTGGTAACAGGGATTGAACTTGGGACCTTGCGCTTTCTAGGCAGGTGGCAGCACCACTGAGCTAAATCCCTGGCCCCTCTTAGCCATTTTTAACAAGGAACTGAGAAGCTCAGCTTTCAGATAACAAGATACAGAACAAATAGAGATTAAACTTAAGTTTTATGTAAATACTTTCCTTTTTCTTGTCTTTTTAAAGAAACTAATGGCTGGTTGAACACTTGTCAGCTCAAAGAAGCATATCAACTGCTCTTAATTCTTTTAATTCTTTTGGTATCGGGGATCAAACTCGGGACCTTGCACTTGCAGGGCAGGCAGTGGAACCACTGAGCTAAATCCCCAGCCTTTAATTCTTTTAATTTTTTAAAAATTAAACTGCTGCAAACATCAGTATTTTCTGGCTTCTGTCAGAGTCTCTTCCCAAGGTTGAATTTTCTGTTCCCATGTGACTGATAATACTAACTGGGTCTCTGTTTAAGTTCATCCCCATGTTGAGCTGAACCCACTACATTGGCTTGAGGGAGCCTGTATCTTTGCAATGACCTTGTAAGTGTCTCTGCAATCTCCCAGGAAAGTGAGTGGGTACCCGAGAAGCAGCAAGGGTGAAACACTAGTACCTTCCCCTCTTGTCTGCCCTTTGCTATTACTCTTAATTTGCAGCAGATCTAGAAAAAAATATACCGGATCTTTTATTTTTGTCATTATCTTCCTTATCTAATTCAATTTCATACCCATGCTTACCCTTGTATCCATAATTTATTTGTTACTGTTTAATCTTCTCCTACTTTGTCATAAGCTGTTTTTGAAATAAGTTTTCTCCTTTGTTAATTTATATCTTTCAGAGTTTTGGTTTTTTTTTTTAAGTTTCCAGGGTCCTTTAGTCAATTGATAGTAAATCTTTGTCACAAACCCCTTTGGCAAGAATCAAAGCTATAGGCAACTCTATAATGTTTAATAATAAATACCTAAAAGCCAGACAGCGAGGGATCTAGAGATGTGGTTTTGAGTTTCCGCTGTTTTTTCATCTGACCCGGGGCAAGTAATTTTAACTCTCCAAACTTCAATTTCCACAATCATAAAAATGTGAAAATATACCTTGTGAGGATCACATAAAATAACAGCTAATATCTGCCAAGTAATTACAAAATGCCAGGCTCTGATTTAAGGGCTTACAAGTATTGACTCATTTTGAGCTTTACAACAACCCCATGAGGGTCCTTTGGAGCCATCATTTTGTAGATGAGGAAAATGGGGGACAGAGAGGATTAAAAAGAAAAAAAAAAGAAAGTAGCCCAGGAGGTTGTAGAACTGAGTTTGAGCCTGAGCAGCCTGACTCACACTGACTACTACACTATCCTACCTACTTTACATCTGCAAAGAGTTTTTATGACTGAGAAAGAGATGAACACGTGGATTATTGTTCCAAGTAGTACAATTCATGTAGTCCCCATAAATGCAGCTGGATTTATCTTTTTTAAAAAATTTATTTTTATTTGTTTTGTTTGTTTGTTTTTGGTACCGGCGATTGAACTTGGGTCCTTGTCCTTGTGAAGCAGGTGGCAAAACCACTGAGCTAAATACCCGGCCCTGGATTTATCTTTAAATGTGTTTTGGGGCATTTTATTGTTCACTAGGTTACCAGATACTTCTCTAAAGCTCGACTAGCTGAGCCAAAGCTACATTAGCAAATGGAGTTAGATTAAACCAGACCAGTGACCCTCAAATTTGACTGAGCCTCAAATCAACTGCAATGCATTGCAGATTCCTGGGTTATATCCTAAAAGAACTGAATTTTGGGGAGGATCCAGCAGTCTGTATTAATGACAGCAACAGGACCCACCCATTCTCCATGCAGTGATTCGGATGCCCTGTTAGTTTTGGAAATGAGGAAACTGACTGCTGGCTTGAAATGTGATGCTATGAATCCCCGAGGAACAATTTCATTCTGTGAATCCCTGAAGAACTTCTTGGCTCGGTGGTCAGTTTGGGATAATTTTCTACTGCCTAATTGCTGTAGCATTTAGGCAGCTCCCTTTATGAGCCAGTTTGACTATTCTCTAGGGAGGGTAGAAAGCATTTAATTAATTTCTCGTACAAAACACTGGAGGCAGGAGTGACTCATCCGTGATCTGTCATAACCACAGTTCTGTGACTCAAGAAGCTGGTCTGTCACATTTGGGGTGTCCGCTGGGTGACATCACAGACTAAACAGCAGTATCTACATTTGCTGTCTGTGATGCTCTTGTGCTTTATCAGATAAAGTACACACTAAAAATCTACTCGAAAATGCTGGCCTGAGTTTATTAACTGGTTTTTAGAACCAAGTGTAATAACTACCAGAGGAGAATTATTTTATCATACAAATACTTCAAAAGCAATTCCAATGCTATAGTTTCAAAAAGGTATAACTAAGTGCAGCTAAATATGTAAATTCATTTTCAGATGAATTCTTATTGTATTTCTCTTTTTTTTTGGTACTGGGGATTGAACTCAAGTCCTTGAGCTTTCAAGGCAGGCGGCAGAACCATGAGCTAAATCCCCAGCCCAAGAATTCTTATTTTAGTTAGGGATTCACCTCAGTCTGTTTATGCTACTATACAATAACGGGATATAATAGACTGGGTGGATCACACGCAGCAGAAATCTCTTTCTCGAAGTTCCAAAGGGTAGGAAGTGCAAGGTCAAGGCGGACCTTTCATAGATGCCTTCTTGTTCTATCCTCACATGCAGACAGGGAAGGGGGGGCTTCCTTCAGCCTCTTCTGTAAGGGCACTAATCCCATCCACGAGGACTCCATCCTCATGACCTAACTATAGCCCAGAGGCCCCCACCTCGCGATACCATCACACAAGGGATAAGGACTTCAACACATGGGGTTAGGAGGAGTGCAAACATTCAGTCTAGAGCAGGATTTAAGGTCAGTGGCAGTCTGGCTAGGAGTTAGGGTAAAAAGTGAGAGACAAGAAAATTTCAAATATTAGAGTCACAGATGTGATATACTAGCACTCCTGCTCTGTCATTCCCCAGGCCATGTGATGAATTAAAATGCACTAAAGTCACATTTGTTATTTGAATAAAAAGAATATATAACAAACACCAGGGCTGGGGATTTAGCTCAGTGGTTCTGCCACCTGCCTCAAAAGAGCAAGATCCCGAGTTCAATCCCTGGTACCAAAGACAAAAAAACAAACAAAAAAAACCACCACTAACACAAATGGTGCTTGTAGTTAGTATTCTGCTTTCAGGAAATAGTGGAGAAACAACCTTAATATGCCCAAAGGCTCTTCTACCAAATGCTCTGTTTCCTCTAGAATCTAAGAGAAGCCTACAGAGGAGTTATGGGCAGGATGACTGAAAAACTGCTTATGAAGCAGTGAAATCCTCATTTCTCCTCCCCATTCACCTTTGCTCTTTGGACATCAGTCAAAGTTGATGATAGATCTCAGAAAGGAGGGTAAAATTCACATTCACACGCTGGATTTTAAAGCTTTCCCAGACGTTTTCTCCCTGAGCCTTGAATCTGGCTCCCCAACCCTGTCAAGAGTCATTCCATCCTGCTGTCAAGAGACTATAAAGTTCTCCGAGGAATGTGACCTGCCCAAGAGAAGGATGCTTACACAAGGGGACAGCTGTAAACCAAGCCAAATCCCCTTCCCTGATGTCCACTGTCAATAAGCCCACTTCCCTCCCCAGTACTGAGTCAGTCTTACCAGATTCCCTGTGATCAGAGAGCCATCCTCAGCTGCTAGAGGAGGCTGCCAGTGTAGAAGTAAATAGGAAGACAGGAAGCAAAGCATCCTGGGGGAAAAGGAGAGAGAGAGAGAGGGAGAGAGAGAGAGGAAGATGGAGACATCATTACAATCTTCAGAACTTTGCAATAAGATATTGAACTAATGAAACAAAGAGAGAACACTATTGTTTAAAATTACAGAACACAAAAGAAGTCTTAGAAGAGGAGAAATAAAAACCTCCGTAGAAAATTGGAAAGATAAACTTGAGAATATACTTCAGAAATCTACACAAAAAGACAGACATGGAGGAGGAAACAAGAAAATAGGTCAGTCTAGCATTCTCAACCCCTAAGTCACAGGAGTTCTGGAAAGAAAGAATAGAAAAATAGAGGTGAGAAAAATGACTGAAGAAGTAACCCAAAAACCTTTCCCAGAGAATCCAAGCCTTTAGATTAAAAGATCTCCAATACCAGGGCAGGAAAGAAAACTACACCCACACTAAGACACACTATCTTGAAATCTGAGCACACTGCAGATAAGAAGAGCCTTAAAGCTTCCTGAAGGGAGAATAAGTTTATTACAAATGATCAAACACCAGAATAGTAGACTTCTTAGTAGTAAACCTGGAAATTGAACACAATAAAGAAACATGAGAAGGGAAGATTCCAAAATTGAAATAGTAATTATGCCCCAAAGCAGGCTGTGAAGAGTTAACCCCTCAATTGCTTGCTCATAGAAGTGAATCTGACCAAAGCCTATGTGCCAAGGTCAGAGTAACTTCCAGCCAAATTCCATTCCTACAACCAAAGCCTTCTTTCTAGGAGAACAATGTTCTAATTACAACCATATATTTTGTCTATTCTATTCCTAATTTGAGAATGTTTTGTCTTGCCTTTTATGAGCCTTGCTTAATTTCCATAGAAACTGCATGATTGCATGTCCTCACATGTAGTTCTGCCCTTGCACATAGCTTGCTTTTACCCTAATTGATTACCAATAAAAATCAGTGACTTCGACTGGCCAGCACCTTTGCCGGTTGCACCAGCATTGGTCATCCTGGTACCCCCTGGTACCAAAAACAAAAAAACCAAACATCGTAAATCAGGGACTTACTGTATTACAGAATTTATACACATACCCTTTGATATGGTATAATTTCTTTTTCAATAAAAAAATTCATTGACAAATAAGTATTGTATATATTCAAGGTATACAATGTGATTATTCAGTATATGTATACACTGTGTAATGACATCACCACCAAATTAATTTAAATATCCATAATATTTATTTTAAATAACAAAGTAGAAAAGACAAAGATAAATACTTATAAATACTCAAGGGTATTTACAGGTCTTTTTCATTGTTAACTGATGGCCATTGCATAATGTTTACAAACTAGAAGCACATGGTGCTTGTTTTTAAATTCACCATCCCCTTTTCTAATAAATTTAGACCTACTTATAAATTCCCCAGGTATCCTATGATGATATATTACAGTAATTATATAAATTTAGCACTAGTTCAAGGGACAAATAAAACTGTCTGTATTTGAAGACAAGATGTTTGCTTATGTAGGATATCCTAAGCTTTTAGAACTAATAAGTGCATTTCACAAGATTGTGGTGTACAAGGTCAATATACAAATATCAGTATTATTACTTTTATGTCTTAGTCAAGAATATTCAAAACTTGAAGCTAAAATACCATTTGTAATGGCATGAAATACATGAAATAGGGATAAGTAAAAAAATATAAGCAAGGTTTATAAGCTAGAAGACAGCAGATCAGAAGATTCATTATCGTTAAGATGTTATTTCTTCCCACATTCACTGTGAGATGTAATGCAACTCCAATCAATATCTCAGAGCATATTTTGTAGAAAGCGGCAATCTAGGCCGGTATAATAGCACACACCAGTAATCCCAGAACTCTGGGAGGCTGAGGCAGGAGGATTGCAAGAGGGAGCCCAGCCTGGGTAACTTAGTGACTGAGTGAGACCCTGTCTAAAAATAAGAAATAAAAAGCGCTGAAGATATAGCTCAGTGGGAAGGCCCTGGGTTCAGTCCCTAGTACCACAAAACAAATGACAAAAGAAAAGTGACAAGGGGTTTTAAAAATTTGTGTGGAAATATAAATATCCTAGAATAACCAAGAACTATTTTGAAAAAGAAGAACAGAGCAGGAAGAGTCACAGTACTTGACTGCAGGACTTTTTCTGCAGTGAAGACAGCGAGCAGACAGTACGACCCTAAGGCAAAGACACATGGACCAATGGTGCAAAACAGGGTCAATAAGGACGGCGGTGCTTCAACAGCAAAAGGGTGCTCTTCCCAACAAGCAGTGCTGAGTGTCCTAGGCACAAAGAGCAGCCCTCCGCCTTCTCCTCCCATTGACACCTAATTCACTCTGCCCCTACACAGTTTCTTGAATAAAACACAGGAGAGGATCAGTGTGGCCTTGGGAGTAAGCAAAGATACATGGTACACCAAAGGCAAGAACTATAAACTAAAAGATTGGTAAACTGGAAATTATTTTTTAAAATTTAAACTTTTGTTCTTTGAAAAACAATGTTCAGAAAACAAACAAAAATAATTAAGCTCCCAGGGATTTAGCTCAGTGGTTCCACCACCTGCCTTGCAAGTGCAAGGTCTCTAGTTCGATCCCTAGTACCAAAAAAACACAACAACAACAACAACAAAAATTAAGCTATGATTTGAGAGAAAATATTTGCAAAATGCCTCTGACAAAGGACTCGTGTCTATTCTATACAAAGAATTCATAACTCAGTAATAAGACAAGCAACTCAATGAAAACAGATGAATGGCAAATGTGTTATGTTCATAGTGTGAACTACTACTCAGCACTGAAAAGGAAAAGACTATTCATACACACATGATTAAGTCTGTAAAGAATTATGCTAAGTGAACAAAAACCAATACACGAAAGTTACAAAGTGTATTCCATGTACATAACTTGTTTGAAATGACAAAGTTATAGAAATGTAGAACAGATTAGTAGCCACCAGGGTTAGGAACAGGGCAGAGGAGAGGAAGAAAGTGGGCAGGGCTATAAAAGGGCTACACGAGGATCCTTGCAGGGATGGAGGTGTTCTCTGTCTTGGCTGTATCGGTGTTCATGTCTTGATTCTGATATTGCACTATGGTTTCACAAAGATGTTATCACCAGGGAAACCTAGTAAAAACTATGCAGAATCTCTCTGGATTATGTCTTACAACTGCATGTGAATCTACATCTCAAAACAAAAAATTAATTTAGAAATGGACTAAAGATTTTAACAGACTTCACCAAATGAATGGCAAGCACATAGAAAGGTCCTCTGCCTCTTTAGCTGTTAGAGAACTGCAACTTAGAAGCAGAGCAAGATACCATTATTCAACTATTGAAATGGTCTTAAAAAAATAAAGATAATATAAAGTGTTGATGAGGCACATGGAGCAATTAGAATGCTCATTTTAATCCTCATTTTGGTGGGAACTCTCCATGGTACAACCACTTTGGAAACAGCTGGGCAGGTACTGTACTTAGAGTCAGACCTGTACCTCCCATGTGACCCAAATGTACCTCACTTAGATACTCTTCCAAGAGAATGAGAAATCGATCCACCTAAAATTCTATACATCAGTGCTTTTTGCAGATTTATTCATAATTCAGAAACAACCCCAATATCGATTGGTAGAGAAACTGAGCACCCACACGGGGAGCAGTAACTGGTAGTAGAAAACAGTGAATGACTCTTACATAGAACAAGAAGGGTGGATTTCAGGAGTTAGGCTCAGTGGAAGAAGCTGATCTTAAGAGGCCATGAGCTGCAGGGGTTCCTTCGGGTGCCTTTCGGGGACAGGAAGCAGATCAGCAGTTGCCAGGGACTGTGGTGGAGAAGGACAGTGACCAAGGATGAGGAAGAGCTATAGGGGAGCTCTGGGGTGATGGTAATCCAGGATTACGTACACTTGTCACATCTCACAAGGCTGAAAAGGGTGGATTTACATATATCAATAAAAAATGAATGTGTCTATGAAATGAAGAACGAATGAACAAAATGTGATATGTCCATATAAAGGAGTATTATTCAGCCGTAAAAAGGAAATATGACATGTGCTACAAAAGTAAAAGAATCCAGACACAAAAGGCCACATGTTTTACGACTGTACACACATGAAATGTCAAAAGAGGCAAATGAACAGAGACAGAAAGTAAATCAGTGTTTACTAGCTGATGGATAGGATGGTAAGTAGCAGCACCAGCGGCTCCAGGGTTGTTTTGAGGGTTATGAAGACCTTCTAAAATTCAGTAACAGTGATGCTTCCTAACTTTGTGAATTCAGCCTCCGAGTTGTAACTACTTACTTGAAAAGGGTGAGCTGTGTGTGTGAATTATGCCAATAAATAGTGTAGCAACAATGACACTTTTATTTGTTTTTTTTTTTTGGTACTGGGGATCGAACTCGGGTCCTTGTGCTTGCACAGCAGGCGGTGAAACCACTGAGCTAAATCCCTGGCCCAACAATGACACTTTTAAATGATGCTGGTTTGTAAAACACTTCTCTAAAGTTATTTGATGATACATTGTAAGAGCTTAAAAGCCTGGGCTGGGGATTTAGCCCAGTGGTTCCACCGCCTGCCTCAAAAGCTCAAGGTCCCAAGTTCGATCCCCCGTACGGAAAACAAAACAAAACCCAAAAATAGGAAAAGTGGAAACACTGATATCCACTTATTAGGTTGTGGCTCTGCTAAAACTGCATGATAGGATATGGTACAGAGAACAAGAAAATGTTTTTTAAGGGGGCTGGGGATGTAATGTAGCTCAGTGGTGCTGTGCCTGCCTGGCAAGCACAAGGTCCTGAGTTTCATTCCCGGTACCACAAAAAAAATTTTTTTTAATTTTTTAGAAAACTTTTTTAGGGGCTGGGGATTTAGCTCAGTGGTTCCGCCCGCTGCCTCAAAAGCACAAGGTCCTGAGTTTGATCCCCAGTAGCCCCCCCAAAAACTTACACAAGACAATCGACTCGACATATGATCTAAAAAGTTTTTTTAAGAAGGAAAAGTGCATTAGAGAAATGTGGTATCTAAAATGTTACAGTACAAAGTGTGAATGGAAAAATTAAATTTGTGTAAGCATTATATGAAGATCCTACCAAAAATTATTTTAGAAGATATCAATTATTATGACTAACAATTTATTATGTTAAACAATTAGTAAAAATATTATTTGACCATTAAAAACAGATTAGGAGCTGATCCCTAGCTCCATAAATGGAAGGAAGGAAGATCAAAACCAAACCAAACCACAACAAAAGAAAATAGGAAATTTAAGAAGTTCAGATTAAGATTTCTGTGAAAAAAACCAAATGCAGACCTTGTATTAGCTAGAATATTCTGGTAACATTTCTCATACTGTCACAAAACTGAGAAGATGTAATTCTTCTTAAAACAAAAGTCTCTGGGGCTCGGTATGTAGCTCAGTGGTAGAGAGCTTGCTTGGCATGTGTGAAGCCTGGGTTTAATCCCCACCACTGCATAAGTAAATACATAAACAACCAAACAAACAAGCCCAAATCATCAAAATGGTCTGGTATAGGGCCAGGGATTTAGCTCAGCAGTGCCACACCTGCCTCGAAAGTGCAAGGTCCTGAGTTCCATCCCTGGAAAAAAAAAAAAAAAAAAAAAGGTCTTGTTTGTCCAAGGATTAGTCATGTTTAGTAATATTACCTGAATTTACCCTTAGATAATTCTGTATTTATATCAAAAATCCTAAAAATCTTTGTGATCTTGAAAAGATTCTGATGTGTTTTTTCATCTTTCTTCCCTTCTTTTCTTCTTTTTTCTTTCATGGTACTAGGGATTGAACACAGGGCCTTTGAACTGAGCCTGTATCCTCAGCCCTTTGTTTACTTTTTATTTTCAGAAAGAGTCTTGCTAAGTTGCTTAGGCTGGGCTGATGTTTTCTAAGTATTTCTTTGACTTTTTAAATTTTTAGCTTGGTAACAACTTGCATTTTTCTTGTGTGTGTTTTTTTTTCAACCTTATAATTTAATGCTAAGGGTGATAATTTATGGAAATAAAGAAATGTTTATATAAATTCAAGATAACATAATTCAAGAATACTTACAGAAGTATATTTTAACTCCAAATACTTTAAGAATGCTGGTCCTTGGAGAAAGATTTAAACAAGCTATGACTCAGAGAATTTTTTAATTGAAAATGCTTATTGGTTTCTATGAATCAATCAGAACAGGAGCTCTTTTAACTTAGATTTTATAGTCCAATTTGTTAACCTCCTCCAAAAGTAGGCAGAGGTATAAAAATCTCTCTGTTTTGACATGTTTCCATATTCACACAACAGAAAAATGTCCTCAGGCAAGACATGGTAACTCTGGAGGCTTTTATAGCTAATTTCTGCTTTTTGTTTTGCTCTATCTTCTTTTGTATTTGTTCAGAAAGACTGTCAGTCAAATTAAGGGCTCAAACTTATGAATTATTTAAACCTTGTTGTCAAAGCATTTCTGGCATGATGAAGTAAGTGCCTCTAAAAATCTCCTCTATAAAAGCGATGCAGATGCCATCAAAGGCAAGTTTTTCAGAGATCTGGAAACTAACCAAAGGCTTGCAACAATCCAGGAGCATTTATCCAAGGAAAGCAGCTGGATCTTGGTAAGAACAATGATCTCTATGACATTTTAATCGGCCCCATTCCAATCCTTCCCTCTGTAACTCTGCAGCAGCCTTGAAAACCAAGCATCTCAGAATCACAGCAGCTGTGAAAGTGACAGCTCAGCAGCCACTGGAGGGAGAACAGCTTTGGAGCTCCCCCAAAAGCCACCTTCCCAGAGAAATGCCACTATTTGACCTGTCTGGCAAGTCCCCACCTCTCACACACTATAGCCAGGGACACAGCGGAAGGAACCACACTTGACCCGGAAGTAAAACTGGTACTCCAGAGCCAATGAGCTTAATTGGCACATAATGACACTCACCAGAGGGAGCAAGACAAGGCGAGTGTGACCCAGGGTCCAGATGAGGTGCGATCACAAGCTGCATGTGACTTCAGGCTCCTAGGAGCATGTTGGGGGCGGGGAGAGAGGTGCTCTGAAACAACAGAAAAATTCAGAGGGAATGAATACAAGGCAGATCTATTATGTACAAACTGTCACCGAACGAGGGCAAGGCAGAGTCTATAAAAGTAAAAATGTCTGAATCAGAGGTTTCTCTTATTTTTTTGTCCTTAGGCAAGCACACTAGCTGAAAACTACCAATGCAGGCAACTTTAGTCATTTATGGGTTTTCTAAGAATCCTTGTGATTTCACCAGTGAATAAATAGGGTATGTTTATCTCTGCTTAACAGCAGATCTGTGCCTTCGAATGGCGCCTCTGCCTTGGGTCAAGATGGCATTGTAACTTAACTGATTCTTTACAGAATGATGGTTATGACCATAGGTTTGAGACCCTTAGGCCAGGCCTCTTATTTATTGAACATGAATGTCCTCCTCTGAAGATGCAGCTAATTATATAGAGGCATTAGTAGGATTAAATCAGGCAATGTTTGCAACATGTTTAATATGGTGTCTCTCATATAAGAAACAGTCAGTGGTAGCCTTTATTATACTTTATTATGGGAATAGTTTACGGTGCCAGTCATGGTGAAAAGACAACCCACAATGTTGGAAAAAATTTTTTGCCAGCTGTTCCTCAGACAAAGGACTACTATCTAGAATATATAAAGAACTAAAAAAAAAAGAAAAAAATCAGACCCCCCCCAAATGGAAAGACCCAATCAAAAAAATGGGCATCTGAAATGAATAGACGCTTCTCAGATGAAGTAGAAATGGCAAAGAAATATATGAAAAAATGTTCAACATCACTGGTCATTTGAGAGACGCAAATTAAAACAACTCAGATTCTATCTCGCACCAGAAAGAATGGCTGCTATCAAGAAATCAACCAATAACAAATGTGGGGTTGTGGGGAGAAAGGAACCCTTCTCCACTGTTGGTGGGAGTGCAGACTGGTGCAACCACTGTGGAAATCAGTGTGGAGATTCCTCAAAGACTAAAAGTGAGGGCCAGGGATTTAGTTCGGTGGCACTGCGCCTGCATTGCAAGCACAAGGTCCTGAGTTCGATCCCCAATACCAAAAAAAAAAAAAAAAAAACAACTAAAACTGGAGGTTCCATTTGACTCAGCTATTCCCATTCTTGGTATCTTCCCAGAACAATTAAAAGCATCATACCACAGTGATATATGCACACCCATGTTTATAGTGGCACAGTTTGTAATAGCTAAATCTTAGAAACAGCCCAAATGCCCATTGACTGATGAATGGATAAAGAAGATGTGGGGTTTAAAAAATATATACAGTGGAGTACTACTCTGCCATAAAGAAGGATGAGGTTGAAATATTTCTAGCTAAATGTATGCACCTTGAGACCATACTCGTAAGTGAAATAAATCAGACTCATATGTTTAAATACCTAATTGTTTCTCTGAAAGTGGAAATAAGGACTACAATGTATAATAGATATTGGGAAATGGGAAGAAAATATTCAAATGAGAAGGGAAACAAGGGAGGGGGAGGGGAAAAAGAAACAAGAGACTAGAGAAAAAGAGAGTAGAAGGAAAAATGGAAACAAAGCTTTTGTAAATGAGGAGAGAAAGAGAAGTTGAAGGGGGAATGGAAAAAAAAAGAAACATGATATATCGTGTACAGGTACAAATTCCTTATGGTGAGTATTATCATTATGTATATCTAAAGGTACCAATGAATGTTTTGACCAAAAAAAGGAGGTGTGGCCTGGCTGGAGGAAGTGGGTCGTTCTGGTCGGGGCCTTTGAAGGGTGCATTTTTCCTCTGACTCTCCCTTCATTCTCTGCTTCCAGTTCCTATGAAGTGAGCCATTTCCCCCTGCCACACTCCTCCACCTGGATGTTTCTGCCTTGGAGCCAGCTGACCATGGACTGAAACCTCTAAGATCATGAGCCAAAATAAATCCTTCCTCCTTTAAATCGTGTATGTCAAGTATTTTCTTCCAGCAGCAACAACAACAAAAGCTGATTAATGGAGAAGGTGTAGGGAGCAGCCACTACCTCTAAGGCCAAGGCAGAATACTCAGGAAAGGAAGAAGAGGAAATCCCTCCTGCAGCCAGGGCTAGGACCCAGGCCTGGTTGTGCCCCCTGGATGGTGAGAGGTTTGCTGAGGTGCCACACTGGTGGAACTCCAGGGTTTCTGCCCAGGGGGAATGCTGATTGTGCAAATTCCTGGGCCCTTCCCACAGAGTGGTGGCTCTGCAGCTTGCCAGAGTGAGAACCGCTGGTATTCTGTGACCACACAAACAAACAGAAGAGGCCTAGTCAGTTTGGGTCAGCAAATATTTTAGACTGGGCAATTTATTTATTTTATTTTATTTTATTTTATTTTATTTTTTGGTACCGGGGATCGAATTCGGGTTGTTGCACTTGCGCAGCAGGTGGCAAAACCACTGAGCTAAATCCCCGGCCCATAGACTGGGTAATTTATATACAGTAGAAATTATTGCATACAGTTCTGGAAGCCAAGACATCCAAGATTAAGACAGTAGCAGAGCCAGTTCTGATGAAGGCTCCCTCTGGGCTTTGAAGAGACACCTTCTGGTTACATCCTCACCTGACAGAGGGGCCAAGAGATCTCAGCTGAGCCTCTTTTATAAGAGCACTGACTCCATTCATGAGGGTGGAGCCCTCACGACTTAAAGTGGTCCCAACATATGAGTTTAGGAGATTTGGGGTGCACGAAAGACGTTAAGAAACCCCTTCCTCCAGTGTCCCTCCATCTTCTACTGACAAAGCTCAAGTTCATGCGAGCTGCCAGAAAGAAGTTTCCAGTGTTACAAACAGGGCAATGAAAGGCAGATTTGGAGCTCAGGGCCAATGGGCTGGTCACCAGCACATGTGCTGGGAGTGTGAATGCCCGCCCTCCCATAACTTGTGCATAGTCTCTCGGTAGCGAGGAAGAAGCCTATGTGTGGGAGAAAGATGACACCTTCTGTCCTGGATCAGCTCCTGGGATTTGTACCTTAACTTCAGGTCAGCACTGCATGGTTTGCCTACTGGTATGATGGAAGTTACACAGGTAAATGTGAAAGAATTATAATGACAGTTGCCATTGTAATCCTTGGACTGCACAAGAATGAACTATATTGGGGTCTCAAGTATAAAATACAGCGAGAGAAGTGGCTCTCAGGAGTAAGGTATCTAATTGGGCAGTAAAATTCCCCCAATCAATCTTTGCTTCCAACAACTAACTACCTTTCTAGACATTTGCTTGGGATTTTTTTAAGCACTCACTTTTTTCTGCCTCTAGTAAAACATGTAAAGGATTTAGTTAATAAAAACTTGACATTGCTTTTTTTTTTTTTTTGACTTTGCTTTTGTTAAGTCCTGCTTTTTAAATGTAACTTCTCTCCCCATGATTGGGAACAAGCAACTGGGAGTTGGTAGACCTTAGAACTCCTTTTCGTTATTCAAACTTGAAGTAATTTGTCTTCCAAATGCCATTCCTCCGAACAGAAGATAGACGCGCAGGTCTGCATTATTTCACATGGACAGAAATAGTTTTTCCTGGCTAGTGTCTCATTACCGTGTGTCTAATTACCAGTGTCATCTCCTGGAAACAGACATTCAGGCCTGACCCTCGAGCATGTGACGTCCCATGCGAGTGCAGGAAGCTGGCTCACCTGGGTGTCTTGGGAACACAGGTTGTGTCCTGTTGTGGTCACACACTAATGAATGCGGATACAAATTCGCAGGGGCAGATGGTGTCTGCCACTGTTAGGTCCTGGGTTTGGACCCTGAAGTTTACACCTGAACTCTTGGCTTTAGGGATGCAGAGCAGTATGTGTGGCTTTAGAAAAAGTATTCAGCCTGTTGAGCCACCTTCTACTCTTAGAAAAGGAAATGATACTTAACCCCTACCTGACATAATAATTAAACAAACACAAAAGAAAATACCATTGATCATTGATCCGAGGGCTATTAGGCACTTCGTAAAATTTTTTTTTTGTATTAAATTCTTTTATTGGTACATTGTAGGT
>NW_004624793.1:12936570-12958957 GCF_000247695.1 Heterocephalus glaber
GCCTCTCAAGCACAAGGTCCTGAGTTCGATCCCCAGTACCAAAAAATAAATAAATAAATAACTATTTTTTACTAAATCTTGCTAAGCTGCACAGCCTCCTCTTGAACTTGTGATCTCTCTGCCTCAGCTTCCCAGAATAACACAACCACTTTTACTCTGCCCATTCCCATTTGCCCTGAGTACACATTTTGCAAGACTGTAATGAATACCGATTGCTTACTTTTTCAGCAAATATTTATTGAGCTTCTCCCAGGTACTCAGCACAGGATAACAGGATAGATAATATGGACCCAAAAACAAGCTGGGTGCGGTGGTGCATGCCTATAATCCCAGGGCTCCGGAGGCTGAGGCAGGAGGATTGCAGAGTGTTTGAGGCCAGCCTGGGCTACATAGTGAATTCAAGGCCAACCTGAATTACAGAGTGAGACCCTGTCTCAAAAAAGAAAACAAAAAACTCAAACAAACAAACCAAAGACCAAAAACAACTAAAATGGTGGCTGGGAGTGGTGACACTTGCCTGTAATCCCAGTACTCAGGAGGCTGAGGTGGGAGGGTGGCAAGTTTGTTCCTAGCCTGGGCAGTTTAGTGACTTGGTAAAACCCTGTCTCAAAATAAAATTTTTAAAAAGGCTGGGGGGCCGGGGACTTAGCTCAGTGGTTCCGCCACCTGCCCCGCAAGCGCAAGGTCCCGAGTTCGATCCCCAGTACTAAAAAAAAAACACCAAAAAAGGGCTGGAGATGTAGCTCAATGGGAAAACCTCAAGTTCAATCTCCAATATATATAAAAAAGTAATATGATAAAATTTATATAAAAATATGTAAAATAATAAAACCTTACTTTCATTTAGGCTCTTACATTTATATGTATGCGTATGTGTCTAAAATGTCACTGGATAAATTGAAAAGAAACTTTTCAAGGGATGGGGGTACTTTGGTATTTTGTATAATACATTTTTACAATGTTTAAAAAATTTTAACCAGTAGCATATACTACACACTTAATATTTTAGAAATGAGGTTTAAAACTTGAAGGAACCTTGCAGTCTTTTAGTGAAGCCTAATGGAAACAAACAGTCTGTCTGGAAATGGAGTCCCGAAACAGAAGCCTGCACAGCGGCAGGATGCAGTGAGCGGCTTCCCAACCTGGCTCTGCCGCTTGTAGCTGTCAGCGCAGTTTCTGCAGCTGCAGATGGAAATGATAACAACGGCCGTCCCCTAAGGCACGGCTTCAAAAGCAACATTTGCAAAAGACTACTTTAGAATTTATCTTCCATTTGCAATAATATAGTCCTAACAATTTAAAACAGTTTCTCAAAGAAAATCCATCAAGTACAGACTTTTAGCTCTGGTTATAGTTACCTGTTACCTCATTTTGAATATATTCGTTTTCTTCATAGGCTTATTTTTATATTGGTATGATCGTGCATACTGGCCTCGCAAAAAAATTGTATTTTCTTTCTGTTATGGTTTAGATCTAAAACAACCCCAAAGTCTCATGTGTGTGGAGGGTGACTGGATTATCGAGGAGGTGTTACGGCTGATTTGCTGTTTGGCATGGGTCGCACGAGGCGGTCCCTGGGGTGTGACCTGGGCGGGTGTCTCCCTCCCCACCTCTGCCGTCCTCTCTCTGCTTCCTGGGGGCCCTGAGGTGAGCGGCTCTCTTCTGCCAGGCCTCTGCCATGCTCTTTCCTCGCTGGAGCCAGCCAACCATGGGTTCAAACACGAGCCACAATAAACCTTTCCTCCTTTAAGCTGTGAGTGTCGGGTATTTTATCAACAAGAAAAATGACTAAGACACCTGCTCACAGAAAACTTGCAAGGATATGGTGGCTGTGCCGTCCAGGGGTCTAACACCTGTAGCTGCTCTTTTCTCAGATTTCCAGAATCTGCATTCTCCTCGATTCCCAAAGGGGCAATAAGGACAGCCTAAAATGGTGAGCAATGTCGGGACTGACAATCATCCCTCCAACCCACGGGGGCTGCAGCGCCAGGGTAACGTGTGCAGATTTTTATTTGTGACCATCCCTAGCTGTTGAGTGGAGTGCGTGTGTGTGTGTGTGTGTGTGTGTGTGTGTGTGTGTATGTTTCTCCTTTCTATTCCAAAGAAGCAACAGTCTGCCTTTCATTGTTTCAGGGGTTCCTTGAAAGTTTGGGGCGTCGCTGAGCCCCAAGCAGAAACCCCGGGTACCCAGAGGAAAAACCTGCCCCTCTGAGGTTGGGAAGGTGCAGAAGCTGAGGCCTCCGAGCCACGCAGGGCAAAGCAGGGGGGGCGGCGGCTTGGGCACAGCCGTGTTTACCACTTCCGCACAATGGGGTGGTGGGGGCGACTGAATTGGGGTGCAGTGAGGATTTGGAGATGAATGTAGATTGGACCCGTGGGGCATGAGGTGAAGCCAGGGACAGAGGCTGGGGCTGAGGGGAGGGGCGGCCTGCCAGATCCTCGAGCTGTTCCCTTCTCTGGGCTTCCACTACTCTGCTTTATAATTCCTGACAGGTTCCTTGAAACTGGCACTTAAATGACACAAAGGAATTAGCCGGTAAGAGGCAAAGCTAAAGTATGGCTTAACTATACCCGGATTTAATAAGTGTGCAATTTAAGCATCTAAGGACAGCTAATCCTGTAGGTTTGTGTTACACAGGTGTGGTCTAATTCCTACCACCAGTCTCCTCCTCTTGTGGAATTAACAGCTTCCTAACTTAATTTTATCTGTCTTTTTTAAAAAGTTGTTTCAATGGCTTATTATTTTGATTGACTTTTGGAAGAGCTAATCATTGGTGTAAATTTTTCTTTTTTTCTTCAGTTTCTGGCTTGTTCAATGCTATTTTGTTGAACAATATTCATTACTTTGCTCTCTAAATCCTTTCATGAGGCCTTTTTGTTTTGTTTTGTTTTGCTTAAATTCTTTTATTGGTGCATTTTAGGTATAGAATACATTTACATTTATCACTGGGTACTTGTACCTGAACATGATGTATCTTGGTTCTTTTTTTTTCCCCATTACCCATGCGCCCTTCACCCCCTCCACCCTTCCCTATTTACTTAGACTTTGTTTCCATTTTTTTCTTTTCTCATAATTTTCCTTTCCCAGGCCTATTTTACAGTCTCTTTTCTGTCTTTTTATTCATGGATGTATTTTGGGAAACATTTCTTTCAAAATAGAACCTTGCACTTGTGAATTTGTGATGAGTGGGGTTTGTTTCTGAAGTTGTGTGTTATTAATTTTTGTGGATTTTCTGTGACTCCGTTGCTATTGTGGAAATGTTTTTAAAATATGCAAAAGTTGGGGCCAGGGATGTAGCTCAGTGGCACTGCAGGTGTCTTGAAAATGCAAGGTCCTGAGTTCAGTCCCCAGTACCCCCCCCCACCCCCTGCCAAAAAGTAAAATATCCAAAAGTGGAAAAAGAACCATGAAATGGTTCTTTATTTTTTTGGTACTGGGAATCAAACTCAGGACCCTGCATTTGCAAGGCAGGTGGCGGAAACACTGAGCTAAATCCCCGGCGCCCTGGAGTGGTTCTTAAGAGCAAACAAAAGGCCCACAGGCCAGCATTTGGGCAACAAACACCTGCAGCCATTACAGCCCTTGATGACACCCTGCTGGGCACCTAGGTGAAACATCCAGGTCCCTCTGTGTCAGGGTTAGAGCCTGGGAAAAGAAATCTGGTTGACCCAGCTCGCATGGGGTGTCCACTCTGTATCCAGTGAGAAGACACAATCTAGTGGCACAGACATGGTTTGGGGTCACTCTCTGAGGGTCACAGTTCAGAGAATAGCAAAGGGGGCAGCTATTCCTGTCCATAGGATAGTGACTGTCACTTCCCAGAGGCCTTGGACAGCAGGACAGCTTCTCTCTGCTTCCTATCTCTCATCAAGAAAATGAGGGTGATCCTAGTATTATAGACAGCTGAGTTAGGTACAAACATTACAGGCAGTCGGATAGGGCTGGGTCCTGGAGAGGGCCAGGATAAAGGCCAGACACATCACAGCTTTGGCGGAGACTCACCTGCTGGAGACTGGGCCTCAGGATAAGGACAAGATGACCAGACCTGAATACCTCCTCGAAGGACAAACTCTGGGCTTAATGAAGTCTAGATAGACATCATCCACCCCGGTGGATGACCAGAGACCTCTGGACCCACCACTTCCTAGGAGAATCTGTTCTTTCCATCCACGCATGTTATGTGACTTGTTTCCCAATGGGACCACCATTACCTAAGTGACTGAACTTGCAACCTGACTGGATCATCATGGCTGTGGCCCACGTTGTACCCACATGGGTTTTACTCCATAAAACTCCCTTGTACAGTGGGGTCCCCAGCTACCATTTGGGTCCCCTCTTGCCTCTCAGGAGCTAGCCTATCAATAAATATCTTCCTACTCTTAACCTCTGTTGTTCCTAGAATTCATTCTTTGATTTTTAGAGAACATGAGCTTGACATATCAGACATGTAACAGGTTGGGAGATATAATATTTCATATTTCATCTCCGATATTATTTCCTATGTCACTAGCTCCTACTCCCAAGCCCACAGTGGAGATTACATGAGTTCATGTTTGTCAACACACAGAGAACTTGCCAGGCACATGGTGAGGACCTTCAAAGTGTTTGCTATTATATTTCTAAACTATTCACTTCAAACTTCTTCATCTAAAATATAATTATTTGTGAGTCTGAGACAGACTCACATACATTTTAAAAAGGTAGATTCCCTAATTCTTCACTGAATTCCCTGAAGCTATTAATTCTACCTTATTAATGGTGTTGTTCAGCTTGGCAGGTTTTTTGCTGTTCTTTTGTTTACTTGATCTGCTGTATTCTGAAAGCCAGGTACCAGGGAATCAAATGGATGTCATTTATTTCTTCTCTGGTACCTGTCTCCTCTTCATTGATATGCTTTGTTGCTACCAATGCACAACACCTAAGGAATGTTGCAGGTTTCCATCACTCATTCCTTTTATCATTTTAATGTGTGACTGTTGATATTTCCCCAGGCTTTTGTTTAAAGTCTGTTTTGTCAGAAATGGTAATTAAAACTCCCGCCTTTCTTCCATTTTCACAAGTCTTAATTTTAATCTGCCTTTTGTCCTTTCTGTAAATGTGTCCTTGGACATAATCCAGAATCCATACTATCCTTGGATTTGGTTTGCAAATTCACTCGATGATTCTTTCCTTTAGAGGAGAAATTGGTCTATGTTGTAACCGTTAGGTGGGGCATCAGATAACAGGTCACCATTGTGTGCTTAACTTGGTTGAAATAATCTTTAGGAAGCCCAGTTGCACCTGGCCCTTTGTCCCTTTGTCCTCTTTGTCCTCTCTGTTTGTTTGTTTGTTTTGGTACCGGGGATTGAACTCCGGTCCTTGCTCTTGCGAGGCAGGTGCCAGAACCACTGAGCTAAATCCCCGGCCCGATTTTTTGTTTTTTTGAGGCAGGGTTTCCCTTTGTAGTTCAGGCTGGCCCTGAACTTACTATGTAGCTCAGGCTGGCCTCGAACTCATGGTGATCCTCCTGCCTCAGCCACCCAAGTGCTGGGACTACAGGCGTGCGCCACCACTCCTGGTTCCTTTGTCCTCTTTGTTGGTTCTGTGTTTGGCTGTGCACTGCCTGGGTGGAGAACTCAGCCTGGCCTCAAATGAACACACACACACACACACACACACATCCCTTCACCCAACAAGGCCACTTGTGAGCCCCTAGCACGCTGCTGTCTTGTCCCTTTTCCCAGGTATGGCATCTCCACACTCGAAGAAGCCTGTGCCCCAATGTCCCTCACTTCTGGTCTTGCCTTCCACCCTCGGCACTTAAAAGCATTTCTGCGGGGGGCCGGGGATTTAGCTCAGTGGTTCTGGTGCCTGCCTCGCAAGCGCAAGGTCTCAAGTTCGATCCCTGGTACCAAAAAAAAAACAACAACACACAAAAGCATTTCTGCAAAAGCAATTCTCCTTTGAGTTTATTCTCCTTCATCTCATTATATTTGTGTTATTAAATTTCAGATTTATTGCCAGGCATGGTGGCGAATGCATGTAATCTCTCTTGGGAGGCTGAGGCAGGAGGATCACCTTGAGTCCCAGGCCACCCTGGACTGCATAGTGAGTTCAAGGCCATCTTGAATTACATAGCAAGACCCTATCTCAAAAAACAAAACAAAACAAAACCACTCAGATTTACAAACTAGGTATTTACTTACTGGTTTTCAGATAAGGTTAAAAAAAATCTTTAATTGTGTTTGAAGTGTAAAGTCTCGTTCCTCTGAGTGTGGCTCATGAGCCAGCAATGCGGTGTCACCAGACGGAGCTGGGACCCTCAGACCCCTTGCAGGTGACCGAATCGGAATCTGAACCCTGATGAACTCCAGCACCTCCAAGCTGAGTACATCAGGTCAGTGACAGACAGAGCTCACCATCTCTCTTGCTCCTTAAAACTGCATCCCTCCCTCCCTCCCCGCGGAAACCCTCACGGACAGCCCCGCCTCCATCCCCAGCACTCTACCAGTCTAGCCAAGGACCTTGTCCCGACACCACCCCTGTCTCTGTCCCACCATCTCCTGTCCCCTCCCACTGCCTTGGGCCCTCAGATCTCCTCTAGACTGCTACCTTCTCCTCCCAGCCAGCAGCCTGCCCTTCTCGGTGGCCCAGAGGACCTTTCCCAGACTCGGCTCCCCACGGCTTTCGGGAGTAGATCCGAAGTCTTCCCGTGAAACAGCTCCTTTTTTTTTTTTTGGTACCGGGGATCGAGCTCGGGTCCTTGCGCTTGCGCAGCAGGCGGCGAAACCACTGAGCTAAATCCGCGGCCCCACGGCTCCTACTCACAAAGCCCGCTGACCTGTCCACTCACTTCCGCCTCTGCTCTCGACTCCCCCACACCTGCCTCTCTGTGTTCTCAAACGCTGATTCTCTTCCCCCAGCTTCCGGCTCCTGTTCGCTCTCTCTTTGCCTGGAAAACACCTCTCTGCCCTTGAAATTTCAGTTTAGATGCCCCTGTCCCTGTCCCATCTTCCTACTCCTCCCTCACCTCCTCTTAACTTGGGCAGCGCCCAATGGCACCTGTCGCAGCCTCCTGTGTTTGTCCATCTTCCGTGTAAGGCTGGGGGCAGCTTGAGGGCCGACTGTAAATTTAATCTCCAGTTGCTCTTCTAGTCGCTACTTGCTTTAGTCTCTAATGCTCCTACAATGCACCCTGGCTCATAGCAGGCACTCAATAAATGGATGTTGAATAAATAAATGAGTATGAATCTTCCCATCTATAGATTTTGTTTGAGACAGACAAGGTCTTGCTATGTAGCCCAGGCTGGCCTCGAACTCACGGTGATCCTCCTGCCTCAGCCTCCCAAGTGCTGGGATTATAGACATGCACCACCACACCCAGCCCATTTATGGATTTTGAACAATGGCTCTGAGTTTCTTTTGAGGGACAATTGTCTTCATTGTCTTCTTGCCTATCTTTGTTAAATTGCTAATAAGATTGCTTTTGCATCTTTTTTAGTTCCCTTTTTGTACCTTGTTATATATTAAATTTTCCATTAAGACAAAAGATAGTAATTTGTACCATCAAACTTTCCCCATTAGTCACCCTGACAAATTTATCTTGCCTTTGAACCTATGTTTGAAATGCAAATTAAATTGTCCATTTTTAATGATCCCTGAAATGGATGATTTTTAATGGTAGATCTTTCTGTTCTTGGGGATTTATAAATGTTGCTCTTTTTCTTTCAAAGCAGAGCCGCTTGACAGGGTAGCTGACCTGGGATGGTAATGCCAGGTCCTAAATTGCTTGGCAAATATCCTCCCTGATGTTTTAGTTGTAAAACGATGGTTGTCTTGTGTTCACATCTCGGGATGGGAGCTACTTTACTCTGCTGCCTGCATTAACCTTTAAAAAATATTGTTTAGCTATAGAACATAATGGTGGAGACAACCCCATTTGCAATCACAACATGTAAGAGAAACTACTTAGGAAGAAATTTAGCAAGATGTTGCTTGTAGGGACTGAGTTTCCATTTGGGGCCTTGAGCTCTTGCGCCTAACAGGCCCCAAGGATGCATTGTGAGGTTCTCTGCTCCTGTCAGTTCTCCCCATCTTTATTTAGACCACGGCTCACGCCCTCCCTCTGGAGCCACTTCACACTCTTGCTGCCACCAACCTGCCTCCTGGCTCACTCGGCCTCCCTGTGCAGCCCTTTGTGACTCTATGGCATGTGGTGTCTTCTCCTGGGCGCTGAGTGTGACAAATAAACTGCCATCCATTACCTGTCTGGTGTCAGCTGTTACATGCTCAGCCATCTCATATACTTAGAGCCAGGGGTGCTTTCTTTGCCAACAAGGTGAATAAGAGGTCGCAGAACAGACAGGTGCAAACCTTGAACAAGGTGCAACTGAAAAATATGGTGTGTGTTTAAATTTTAAATAATGGATTACAGTGAAAGTCATTGTCATGAATCCCCCTCAAAATACCCACCTCACATCAAACATACTTACCCCATCGTTCTTGCCAATGTCTGAACCAGTTCTGGAAGTCTTCTTTTGTGAGGGTCTGTAGTTGGCTGTTGTGGCTGCCTCAACTAAATCAATTCAAAATGTTTACCTGTCATGATCATTTTGACTTTGAGGAAGAGCCAGAAGTCACATGGTGCTAGATCTGGTGAATAAGGTGCATAAAGACACACCATAATATTTCTATGAGCCCGCCTTTCCCTTGGATGGCATTTAGCAGCAGCATTCACTGTATTTTTTATCACACCTCATAAAAACACCAGAACTGCTTTGGAAACTGGCAAGAACAAAGGGATACATGTGTTTGAAGTAAGGGGGAACATCCGTTTGTCTTTCAGATGCATCATGTTACCAAAGAGCCTATGTGGTAGATGGTGCAGTATGTTCTTGCATGTGCATAGTGTGGTCCTTTCTCTCTCTTGTCTTTTTTATTAGTCCATGATTGCAATTCATGACATTTATATTCCTTGCGTGGAGTAGGTACATGTACATAACACATCGAGATTCCTTTCCACCTTTCCCCCCCATCTCTTTCTTTTTTGGGGGGGTACTGGGGATCAAACTCAGGACCTTGTGCTTTCAAGGCAGGCGGCAGCACCACTGAGCTAAATCCCTGGCCCCTGGCACACTTCTTTTCCACTGCACACCGGATGACTCCTGAGGCCACTGACACCTCAAGACTATAGAAGAATGGGTCTTCACTTCCGCAGGTCACTGGGAGGAAAAGCTCAGGGATCTGCTGGTTGGCCTGGCTTCCCACAGATTCTCTTTATCTGGTCACCCTCAACATCACTCCTCCTGTCCCCAGCTGATGTCTGATGAGCCTGGCTGTCTTTAGCAAGAATCCTGTTGGGGGGCCAGGGATTTAGCTCAGCCCAGTACCAAAAAAAAAAAAGAATCCTGTTGGGTTGGTTTAAACAGATGCACTACGGATCCCCCTGCTTTCTCTTAGTGATTTCCCATCCACTCCTCCCTGGCTATAAATTCCACCTGCTTATGCAGTTGTTAGGAGTTAGGCCAATCTCTCCCTTCCTCTGCAAAATCTCTTTGCTGTGTGCCAGCCTACTGTTGTCCTGAATAAATCTTCCTTGACCCACTTTACAAGTGTCACTGAATGATTTTTGTGGTTGTTTTTCAAAATGTGCATCTTGTGTTCATACTTCACACCAACACCTTTGCCAAGGAAAAGTATTTCAGATGGCTCAGCTTGGCTCAGATACTCTATCCCTGTAGCCAAAAAGTAAGAGACACTTAAACTGGGCTTGGTGGCAGATACCTGTAATCTAGCATGCTGGGAGGCTGAGGCAGGAGGATCACAAGTTCCAGGCCAGCCTGAGCTTACTTAGAGACTCTGTCTCAAAAAAAAAGTTTTTTTAAAAGGCTGGGATATAGGCCCTAGGTTTAATCTCCAGCATTGGAAAAAAAGAGAGAAGAGTAGGGGTCATTTAAGGGAGTGACAGCTCTCAGGCCTAGAAAGGGAGGGAGGCAGATTGGTTCCTTAGAAGGAAGTGGAGCTGGGCATCATGTCACACACTTGTAATTCCAGCACTCAGGAGGCTGAGGCAGGAGGATTGCCGTGAGTTTGAGGTCAGCCTAGACTACATATACATAGTGAGTTCAAGGCCAGCCTGATCTGCATGGTGAGACATTATCTCAAAAGAAAAAAAAAGATAAAGAAGGAAGTTGGCATAAGGTGTTTGTTTGTTTGTTTTTGTTACCACCAGGGATCAAAATCAGGACATTGGGCTTTCGAGGCAGATATGGTGCCACTGAGCTAAATCTTTGGCCCAGGCATAAGGTTTTGATGAAAAGCAACTTATTAAATTTTTCTCTTATGGTTTATGCTTTTGCTGTCAGCCCTAGGTTTTATGACTGTTTTCTCTTAAAAGTGTTTAAGTCACCTATTACCTATATTTAAATCCATTATCAACTTTTAAAGTTAATTTTTTAAATCCTTTACTCATTTTGAAATTAATTTTTGTGCTGGGTGTGGTGGTTCACGCCTATAGTCCCAGCACTCGGGAGGCTGAGGCAGGAGGATTGCTGCAAGTTTGGGGCCAGCCTGGGCTACATAGTGAGTTCAAGCCCAGCCTGAACTGCACAGAGTCCCTGTCTCAAAATATAAAAAATAAATAATTTCAAAAATTAAAAAACAAAATTAATTTTTCTATCTACTATGAAATTTAGGTCAAACCTCATTTTTGGCCCATGGACATTCATTTTCTCAACATAATTTGTTAAAACAACAAAAACAAGCAAATACAATCTGTCCTTCCTCCATTGAATTGATTTTCAAGGTTGCTAAAAATTAACTGGACCAAATGCATTGGTCTAGTTTTGGGTTTGTAGTCTGTTCTGCTGATCTATGTCTATTCCTCTTCTATTATCACTCTGCTTTGATAACTAAAGCTACATAATAAGTCTTAATAGTAAGTACAGTGGTTCCTCTCAGCTGTTCTAATCATTCCAGTTCTTTTGCCTTTCCATATACACTTTAAAATCAGATAGTCTAGACCTATTAAAAAAATCTTGCTGGGACTTTAATAGGAACTGTGTTGATCTGTAGATCAATTCTGGGAAAACTGACACTGCTACTACATTGAGTCTTCTAATTCATGAGCACAGTATGCTTCTCTACTTATTTAGATCTCCTCTGATTAAGTATGTTGTGATTTTCAGCATGAAGATCCTGTGGTGTGTTGTTTTGCAAAATACCCTACTGAGAAGATGAAAAGACAAGCCACTAATGGGGAAAATATTTGCAAATCATATATCTGACAAGGATCTTATACCTGTACTATGTTAAGAATTCTCAAAACTTGACACTAAAACCTCAAAACCAAACAAACCCTAGCAATGCCGACATAAATCGGTGAAATATGGGCAGACATCTCACCAAAGAGAAGATACAGATGGAAACACGCATATGAAAAGATGCTCAACATCATTAGCTGGTAGGAAAATGCATATTAAAACCACAATGAGATGTCACTACGCCCTAACGAGAACAGCTACAATCATAAATAAAAAAGCACAAACACCATATGCTGGCAAGGACACAGAGAAACTGGATTTTTCCTCCTTTACTGGTGGGAAAGTAAAACTGTCCAGCTGCTCTGAATCCAAACAAAGCTACACAGGCTCCTCTGATTCCCTCCAGCAATCATTCTTGGGCAGTTTTTCTGGGAGGAATAAAGGTTAATGTTTACATAAAACCCTGCCCATGGATGGTCACAGGGCCTTGCTGATTAGAGCCAGTTGGAAATAATTCAAATGCCCTTCAGCAAGTGAATGGCTGAGCAGATGTTAACCCCTCCCATGGTGCAAGCTTCATGATAAACTGAATGAAGAAAGAGACACCAAACAAGGTGGACTTTGAGGACATATACTTGGTGAAAAAAGACAATTTCAAAGATTATTTTTACAATATGGTTTCACTTATGCGACACTCTTGAAAGGATGAAACTGTAGGGCTGTAGAGATGGAAAACAGATTACTGGGAGCCAGGGCTGGGGTGGGGCAGAGGTAGAAAGTATCAATGCAAAGAGGGGACGAGGTAGTTCTTTTGTGCTGATATAACAATTCGGAATCTTTTTATTTTTATTTATATTTTGGTGATTCTGAGCCCAGGGCCTTTCCACTGAGTTATATCCCCAGCCCTTTTAACATACGGTATTTTTCTTTTGAAACGGTGTCTCCCTAAGTTGCTAAGTTACCCAGGCTGGGCTTAAATGTGGTTGTTTTTCACTCACACTTATGAGTAGTAAAACATCAAGCTTGTTACAGGGTGCACACAGCTACTGAATCTACCTCCAGCCCTTAGCTGCAAGTTCACCCTGAAAGTCACTAGTGCCAGGCCCACACAAGGCTCCTCCTTCCAGGCGGAACACCCTCTCCGGTGGCCATAGCCTCCTTACTCATCCTGGGCTGCTCAGGCAGCTGTAACAGAAATACTTAGACTGGGTAGCTTATCAAGCTCAGAAGGTTCTTCCTTGTCCTTCTGGAAGCTGAGCTTCCCAGTTCATAGATGGCCACTTCTTGCTGCCTCCACATGATGCAGATGGGGTGAGAGATTCCTCTGGGGTCTCCTTTAGAAGGCCACTCTCTTACTTTTCCAGTCACGGGGGCCAGGGATTTAGCTCAGTGGTTCCAGTGCCTGCCTCACAAGTGCAAGGTCCTAAGTTCGATCCCCGGTAACAAAAAACAAAAAACATCAACTTTCCCAGTCACTGGGACAAAAATACCCAACACCCGTAGTTTAAAGGAGGAAAGGGTTGTTTTGACTCATGTGTATAGTCTATGGTTGGCTGGCTTCGAAGCAGAATGTATGCAGTAGAAGGGACTGGAGGAACAGAGCTGCTCACCTCATGGTGGTCTGGAAGCAGAGAGAGAAGGAGGAGCCAGTTTGGGAGACAGACTCTTGCAGGCCACACCCCCAGTGAGCCCTGTCTTCTGATCAGAACCTAACAGCTAGTCAGCTATAGCCCCATGGCCCAGTTGCATTCCAAAAGCCCCACCTATGAGTCCATGAGACCTTTGGAGGACCTTCTTGATCTAAACCACAACAGTCATCAATCTTATTAACAAGGGCTCTGCCCTCAAGGCCTGATCACTTCCCAAACACCCTGACTTCTGACACCACCACACTCGAAATGAGGTTTCAACAGCAATGGGGATGAGGGGCATGAACATTCAGTCTCCAGCACCACCCCAGGTCTAGATGTGGCGCTTTGTTTATGTGTCCCCAGTTTCCTCTTCACAGCATGCCCTCCAGGGCAGCATACATTCCTGTTTGTGTGTGTGTGTGTCCCCAGTTGCCTTGGAGGGCTGTGGCCTCAGTAACATCTGTAATCCCAATACCTAGCTGGGAAACAGCTACTGACACTTAGCTTAGTAGGTATTCCATACTCCTTGGGTATTCGTTCTTCATACAGGGACATGCTCAGCCACATAATGACATTTGTCCTCTCCTATAAGGTCTACCTGAAAGCACTACATAGCCCCCAAAAGACCTTTGAAGGAAGACCGGCATCCATTTATATTATCTGCTCACCTTTATGGTGTTTTTGTTACAAAAGCAAAGCATGTTCCTTAGAAGACTTCCACTAACACAGACTTCTATAAAGCACTCCAGCTCCCAGAGGTAATGGTTTGCCTCATCCAAAGCCAACTCCTCTCGATACATTCATATGAGCATGCCCTAGCCCACTCTTGTGTGGAAATGTACACAGGGAACATGCATGCTTTTTGATATTTCCATCAACAATTCTTCTTGGTCCTACTCTGATCACAGACACCAAACCTGACTTCTGTGGCCATGTCCACCATCTGGTCTACCACGATTGGAACCAGGAGCCATCTTCTCTCAGCTGCCTACATCTGTTCTCTCCAAGGACTCTTCAGCTCCCTATTATTGTGATCCTTCTAACATGGAAGTCAGATGTCTACATATACCCTGTGATAACTGCCATCTTGCTCAGAATAAAACCCAAGCCCTTGCCATGGTTTTGAGGCCATAGATGCTCTGACATCTTGCCTTTCTCACCACATCTCACTGAGCATGATGACCTCATAGCTCATCCCTGTTGTAGCCTGAGTCAGAATTTCCTTCCTCTTTATGGCTGAGTAATATTCCATTGTATATAGATGCACATTGTTTATCCACTCATGCATTGAGTTGTTTCCACCTTTTGTCTATTATGAATAGTGGTACCCTTGGGCTGGAGATTTAGCTCAGTGGTTCCGCCGCCTGCCTCACAAGCACAAGGACCCCAGTTTGATCCCCAGTACCAAAAAAAAAAAAAAAAAAGATGAAAAGAATAGTAGTACCCTGAACGTGGGTTACGGATATCCCTTCAAGGACCTGTTCAGCTGTTTTTGGATACATATCCAGAAGTGAAATCACAAGGTCATATAGTAATTCTGTTTACTATTTAGGGGAACCAGCACCTTGTCTTCCATAGCAGCTGCCCTATTTTACATTCCCGCCCCACACTTTCTGTACTACCAAGCCGAGCTTCTTATGGGAGGACCATAGCACTTGGGGCTAGGACCAAACTCCAGCCACCACCACTGCTGTGCCCTCTATGACTCCTGTTAGTGTCACTACTAAGGTCAGTAGCTCATCAGTACTGAGTGCGAGCTCCGCGCCAGGCATTGGTGCAAATGCTTTATGTGGAGTCATTCGTTCGATCCTCACACCCACTGTCAGGTGCTTATGTCAAGGACCAGAGAATTAAAGCCCAATCAGCCTCCCCTGTGAGCACAAAGGAGAAAGGTTGCACTCAGGGATTACTGCATATTAGGGAAAAGTTAAGACAGCTGAGGTTACCAGAGAATATACTAATGGATTCTGGAAACCAGATGACTCTTGTGTCACCTTGTTGCTTGCGCCCGTGTTTGGGTGAATAAAAGTGAGGTGAGGCAGAGGCTCGGGCTCCTCTGTCTGCTAGAGGCAAAAGCGCTCTGGCAGCCCGCCTGCTGAGCTGACTCCATGTCTCTATGATTCATTCTCATCACCCACTCACCCGACCCCATCAGAAAGAAACAAGGTCGTGGCTCTGGGTCCCAGACCAAGGTCAGCCTGGTGAGTTGGCTACAGGTGGTGCTTCAGCATGGCACCAGGGACCCCTACATAGTTGCCCTGCAGTACTGCAGCATTCCACCAGGATGAGGGCAGGTTTTGAAGGTGATACACACAGGGTTAAAATCCAGCTTTGCCAGGTACTAATTGTGCAGCTTAGACTACATAGTGGAAGTGTGGGGTCATCTGAAAGTTTGTTAGAAACGTAGAATCTCAGAACCCACCTTGGGCCTAGTGAGCTATAGTCTGTCTTTGAACAAGGGCCTTAGGGAATTGCTGCACATGGTGACGTGTGAGAAGCACTGATTTAGGGCCAGTTTCCTCGGCCTCGGGGGCTCCATCTATACAACACAGACGGCTTTTCTTTGTGCAGGAGGAATGTGCATTGTTTGGGTCAGTGTTTTCCTATTTTTCCTAATGTACCTGCGGGTAATGCAAAGCCTGGAAAGGTATATACGCCAGGGGTGTTGGACATTTCAGAGCTTTCAATGATACAAACACCCTGCTGAGCCACACATACCATGGGTTCACCACCACTGGTATAGGCCACACTTCCCAGGATGCCTTGCTGCTAGGGTTTCAGATGGATCTAGGTTCCACCAATCTAATTTCCCTCTAGGTCTGAGCTGAGAGTGGAACTGGGTGGGCGAAAGGCAGCAGCATTGTAGGGACAGAACCCCGAATGTAGAACTGTGAAAAGATTTGGCCACAGCTCCCAGCTGTCTGCATATAGCCTGGAGAGTGTCACTCAGGAGTCCCCAACCTGATGTTTTCTTTCTCCTTCTTTCTATTCTGGCCCAGACACCATTTCCTTTGGTGGGATTGTTCAGTGGTGGTGTTCTGGAAGTGGACGAGCAGGAACCAGACTGTATTTTTGGATGCAACTACACCTAGTTTGGTAATCAGTTCACCAGACACTGAGCAGAGCCAACACCTGAGGGCCCCTTGACAAGGTGTCTCCCTAATCTATGTGCTGGCTCCCTGTGGTAAGGATAATTGAACATCCACTGGGGAAGTGCCCTGGGGTGGGCTTGTCCCTGTCAGAGACCTAACTACAAAGTCCCAAAATTTCCAGTCAAAACTTGCCTCTCCAGTCCCCAGTTACTAATGCAGGATCTGTCGCTTTTCAGGATAACAGAAATGAAAATGTTCCCCACAGGGTCCTGGGATTGTCTTTTGGACTGCAAAGAAAACCACCATGTGTTTTAGCACATACAGGCTTTGACTATACTCAGAAAGCAATAAATTGAGTGTTATTGTTGCCTATTTTGTACAGCAGAAGTAAATGCATTCAAATCGGACACTAATGACAAAAGATGTAGCATCACAAATTCACTGTTATGGTAAAATCCTGTGCTTTTATCATCTATAAAATCTATGATTTTCTCCATAGGAATATGTCAAGTTTCTAACAATGTGAAAATAATTCACCATATGGTATATATATTCCATTCCTCTTCAGAAATGTGTTAAGTACACAGAGTTAACTCTTGTATTTTAATGTAACACATTGTTTTTCACATTTTCTAATATTTATCTTCAATGATTTCCTTAAATTGACTACTATTTTAGCTGTACAATTCTCATGGTTTCTTCAAAATCATCTTCTTTGCTTAACCATATTATTCCAGGCCAAAATTTGGATGGGAATGTGTAGTAATAGAGGTCTAAACATTGCCTTAAAAATAACACTAGATAATCAAGCAGTAATAAATCTTGATGAAGGTCAATTTGTTGGCATTTATCAGGCATTGAATGAGATGAAAGGGTTTTTGAAAAATTTCCAGTTTGAAGGGAAGCAAGAAGTGGAGGGAGAGAGGGGAGAGTGAGGGAAGAGGAATTGAGACATGTCAGGTACATGAACCAACACCCCATCATGCATGGTACGTACTGCAAACGTACTAATAAAAAAATCTAGGGGCCGGGGATTTAGCTCAGTGGTTTCAGCGTCTGCTGTGCAAGCGCAAGGACCTGAGTTCGAGCCCCAGTACCAAAAAAAAAAAAATCTAAAGAGTCTCAAAATAATTTTATATAAAGTAGTTCAGCCCTACCAATTTTAGGCTATTTAGATTATTTGTTCCAGAAATGGACAATCAGAACAGGGCTAATTAAGCCAGGAGAGCTCTGTCTCAGAGTCACTTGCTGATAACTTGCATTTCTTGCCTCTGTCCTCAGAAGGATGAAGGCAGGAAATAGGCGCGATACGGCGCACCTGATGACTGACAAGGAATCCTTGGCCTTGCGTTCTTTCAATATCATAGCTACATTCTTCAGAAATAGGATCAACATGGGTATTTTCCTCCCAAAAGGTAAAATTCTACAAGTCATCGTCCTATACAATTTTTTGAAGCAGACACGCTACTCTACTGCCCTCTCAAGGCTCGCACATTTTTCTCCAGAGACAAATTTTTAAATTAACAAAAATACTACCTACAAGAGAATTTTAAAACTATGCATAAGCTGTTCATACAAAATACAAATTACTGATAGGCTATTTAAAAACAATATTATCTTCCACATAGTTATTCTGTGAGGTGGCTCTTTGCTTTCCAATACAGTAGTATAATTCAGAGATGCTAAATTCCTAATGTATGTAATTTTAAAAATATATTTTGCATGACTTTAAGGTAAACAAGCAAAATCTTTTTTTCAGATATAAACTTCTTAGGTTGTAAGATACCTGCAATATTGTTTATAATTTTATTGTGTCCAGCAGCAACTTCTTGATAGAGCAGAGATATAAGGACCTCCAAATGATATAAGGGAAATATTGTGACTCCCAACTTGTTAGATGTCTGATACACCGAGTTTGTGTTCTCTAAAATCGAAGAATGAATTCTAGGAACAACGAAGGTTAAGAGTAGGAAATATTTATTGAAGGAAAGATAGCTTCTAAGAGAGACAGAAAGGGCCCCGGAAAGTGTGCTGCCCATGAGCCCACTTCTCAGAGAAGTTCTATTAGAGCAAAATCACAAGGTGGGTACAAAATCATGAGGTGGGCATAAGGTGGGACAAAACTATGGTCAACCAATAAGATTACAAGTATAGTCACTTAGGTTATATTGATCCAATAGGGAAGCAAGTCATGCAGCAAGTGTGCAAGGAAAGAACAGGGACCTTACCTAGAAGGGATGGGTAAGGCCTTGGTCCCCACCCAGGTGATGATGCCTATTTAGAATGTCAATCACTTTGTTTATCCCTGGGGAAGTAGGTGTAGTCATTTCATCTGTGTCTTGAGACCTGGCCTTCAAGAATGTGCCTCAACCCATAGATGTACTGTGTTCTCATCTGCACTGACTTCTTTGAGGGTCCAGCCCCATCTGCCTCCCTATAATATTTCTACCTAACTGAGCTGTCTACAGTATTATCATCTACTAAATTTTGTAAAATGTCAGTTTTCAGATAACATGAAAGCCTTCCTGTATGCTCATTGGAAAAAAGAGGGAAACACTTACTTTGCAGGGCTGCTGGGAGAATTCGGTGAGGGGAGGAATGTAGAAAGCTCGGGCACACGGCGAAGTTGGTCCTTCTCCATCAGTACGGTTTCTGCCACGTCACATACTACTCTCAAGCTGTTTGTTTTGCAGCACTAGGCACTGAACACAGGGCTTTGGACATGCTGAGAAATTGCTCTTGCACTGAGCCACGTCTCCAACCCTCTTAATTTCAACTTTTGAGACGTTTTTTAAGGACCCTCCCTACCCGTGAGAATAAGCCATAATTTTCTCTCTCTGCCCAGCTGATTTCACCTAACAGGATTGTAAGACCCAGGTGAGACTTAGCACAAGTAATGCCAACTTGTTACAAACCCTCCATCTTGTCCCTGTGGGTTTTGGGTTCACTAAAGGACACATAGTTCCCGGAATGTACTTGTTTATCTGTTAAGACACCATGGAATGTACCATTGTTTCAGTGTAAAGAACATCCTGTTAGCTAAGTAAAGAACATCTGGAAACTCCCCTAACAGTCCCCCTAACGGCAAAAATTCCAATTCTGTAGTTCTGCTTGCTAAGCTCCCCTGCAGCCCCTGTAAAACCTACCAACCCCCTGAGCTCGGGGCCTCTCTAAGCTTGTTTGCTTGGAGGGTGCCATCTGGCCAGACTAATAAAGGTCTGGTTTTTTACTATCTCAATCTGTCCGGTGTGTTTCCTCCCGGGTGATCCTCACTGCAGTCAGCTCCTCGGAGAGTTTGGTAAGGCTCTCGGTCTTACAGGATGTTCTCCAGGTTCATCCTGGTGCAAATGTTGGGAATGTGTCCTTATTAACAGCTCAATCACCTCCCTGTGTGCACACACCCATGCTTTCTCCCTACATCTGCTGAGGGCTACTTAGGTTGATTTCCTCTCTTGACTATTTTGAGTAGAGCTGCTACTGTAGACAGCTACATTAGTTAGAAATACTATAGGCAGTCAGACAGGGCTGGGCCTCTGAAGAAGTCAGTGCAGAAGATAGGAACATGTCACAACTGTAGCTGGGGTGTATTTGCTTAAGGCCAGGCTTTGAGACAAAGTCTGTAGGATTGTGTAGACTTGACTACACCCACATACTTCCCCTAGGGATGCACAGCAGTGATTGATATTCTAAACAGGCATCCACCACCTTGGGTGGGAACCAAACTCCCCAGCCCATCCCTTCCCAGAAAATCCTTGTTTGGACCATGTATGCTACTGGACTTGCTTCCCCATTTGATCCCCAATTAATATTACCTAAGCTACTACACCTGTACTCTTATTGGTTGACCATAGTTTTGTCCCACCTTGTGATTTTTCCTTTGATCAGTATTACCTAAGGGACTATACTTGTAATCTTATTAGTTGACTAATTTTGTCCCACTTTATACCTGCCTCACCTCATGGCTTTGCTCTATAAAACTACCTTGAGAAGCAGGGTCTGTGGGCATTCCATTCTCTGGGCTCCTTTCTTACACAGAAGCTATCTTTGGGTCAATAAATTCCTCCTACTCTTAACTTGTGTTGTTCGTAGAATTCATTCTTTGATTTTAGAGAACATGAACTTGGCGTGTTGGACATCTACAGGTTGGGAGTTAACATATTTCCATTATTTGGAGGTCCATATATCCTATGCCCTATATCACTGCAATAACAGGAGTACTGATGTCTCTGATATACTCATTTCATTTTCTTTGGGATTGCTGGACTATTTAAGATATTTTTAAGGAAATTCCAGTTTTTCATAGTTGCTAAACCAGTCTATTCCCACTTACAGTAAGCATTCCCTTTTCCCATATTCTCAACATTTATCTTTTGCCTTTTATGCGGGGGGGGGGGTACCAGGGATCGAACTTGGGACCTTCCGATTGCGAGGCAGGCACAGAGCCACTGAGCTAAATCCCTGGCCCTCTTTTGCCTTTTAAATAGCCATTTAACTGGGGTGAGATGGTATCTTTGTGGTTTTGATTTGCACTTTCTTGAAGACTAATGATGTTGAGCATTTTTTCATGTACCTGCTTGCTATTTGTGTCTTCTTTTAGTCTTTATCCAGGCCCTTTGCTATTTTTAATTGGGTTTTTTTTCCTACTGAGTTCTCTGCATTCCTTATATATTTTAGATATTAATCCCTTAGCAGATGTACTCTGTAGGTTGTCCCTTCTGTTTCCTTGCTGTACAGAAGGTTCTTGCTTGTTATAACCTTATTTTTGCTTTTGTTGCCTGTGCTTTTGAGACCTTATCTTAAAAAAAAAAGTCTTTGGTCTGTTTTCTGTTTGTGGTTTCATAGTTTTGTGTCTTATATTTAATATTTAAACCATTTTGAGGGCTGGGGATTTAGCTCAGTGGTGCTGCTGCCTGCCTCACAAGCACAAGATCCTAGGTTTGATCCCGGGTACTCTCCCCCCACCAAAAAAAAAAAACCCACTTTGAGTTGATTTTCCTATATGGTAAGAGATAACTGTCTAATTTCACTTTTCCTGCATGTGGATATCTGGTCTTTCCAACACCACTTATTGAAGAGACTATCCTTTCCCTAATAAGAATCCTTGGTACCTATGTTGAAATTCAGTTTTCTATGTGTAGACTTATTTCAGACTTTTATTTTCTCCCATTTCTCTATGTGCCTGTTTTAATGCCAGTACCATACTCTTTTAGCCACTCTAGCTTTGTAGTGTATTTTGATGTCAAGGTAGTATGATACTTCTAGCTTTGTTCTTTTTGTTCAAGATTGCTTTGGCTGCTAATGGCCTTTTGTGGTTCCATAAGTTTTAGGATAGGTTTTTCCTATTTCTATGAAGGATGTCTTTGGTATTTTGATAGGAATTACATTGAATCTGTAGGTCATTTTGGGTAGTGTGGAGGTTTTAACAATATTAATTCTTCCTAATCTATGAACATGGGCTACTTTACTTATTTCTGTCTTCTTACATTAATATTTCATCATTTTGTTTTGGTTTTGGCTTTTTTTTTTTCTTGGTACTGGGGATCGAACTCTGGACCTTGCACTTGCAAGACAGGCATGGTGCCACTGAGGTAAATCCCCAGCCCTGTTTTGGTTTTTGGAGACAGGGTCTCACTATATAGTTCAGGTTGGCCTCGAACTCATGGTGATCCCCCTGCCTTAGCCTCCTGAGTGCTGAAATTACAGGCATGTGCTCCCAAGCCCACCTCTGTATCATAGTTTTTGTTGTAGAAATCTTTTGCCTCGTTAAATTTATCCCTAAATTTTTTTTTGGGGGGGGGGAGCTATTGTGAATAGGATTGTTTTCTTGATTTCTATTTCAACTAGTTCTTGATTAGTATATAGTAATGCTACTGATGCTGGTATGTTGATTTTGTATCTTTCAACTTTACTAAATTCACAGCATCTTTTATGGGAGAGGTCATCTTTTTGTTTGTTTTTTTTTGGTACCGGGGATCGAACTTGGGTCCTTGCGCTTGCGCAGCAGGTGGTGAACCACTGAGCTAAATCCCCGGCCCTTTACTGAATTCATTTATTAGTTCTAAAAGTTTTTTGTGGTATCTTTAGGGTTTCTTTTTTTTTTTTGGTACTGGGGATTGAACTCAGGACCTTGTGCTTGCCAGGCAGGCATGTTGTCACTGAGCTAAATCCCCAACCCTGGGGTTTTCTCTATATAAGATCATGTCAGTTAACATGAACAGTTTAGCTTCTTCCTTCCCAATTTATATGGCTCATTTTTTATTTCTTTCCCTGTCAAATTGTTTTGGCTAGGACTTCTATAATGCTGAACAGAAGTGATAAAATGGAATACTTGTTATTTTAAACCATTACCACAATGAAAAACTTATATTTGTCATGAATTGAAGGTAACCACAAAATAAATGTAAAAAAACAGAACAATGCTAT
>NW_004624793.1:12964379-12991322 GCF_000247695.1 Heterocephalus glaber
AAAAAAAATCCCCTTGCTTGGTACAGAAGTATTGAACTTTTTCTTCTGGGGAGGATGTTAAAAAAATGTTTTCAGACAATTTAGTTCTGTTGAAATGTTATTATAGATTTACCGCAGGGGCACCTCAGACCAATTTTAAAGATTTTATAGTAGAGACATTTTAGAAGCAAATTTTGTTTTACTTTTTTTTTTTGGTACAAGGGATTAAACTTGGGACCTCGGGCTTGAGAGACAGGTGATGGCACCACTGAGCTAAATCCCTGGCTCCACTAATCACTGTTGATTAAAAAGAATAACCTACAAAATCTGGTTAAACAATCCAGGCTGGGTTAAACAAGTGGGTGGTAGTTGCTCAGAAGAGTTGGCAACCTGACTCCTACCCAGCAGAACATATGCACTTCATCAAAAATACTATTTTCTTCCAGAAGGAGGTTGTGAATTACATCAAACAAAAAGGCTCTGCTTGGATCATATTTGTGAGTTTTTCTTTCATAGGAGGTGGCTCAGAAATAGGAGTGGGAAGATTTTTCGGAATATTTAATAAATCTTGAATTGTGAACCAGGCACAGTTGTGTAAAGCAAAAGCCAAGCTAATGAAGGCTCTCTAGAATTTCTGCATAGTCTCACAATAGTCATATATTTTTGTCATGTATGAAAACTAAAAACATTCGCGTCTCTACTTACCCCTGCCATCTGATTTGAGGAAATATGTCATGGGTCTCTTTGTAAATTACAGTGTTTCCTGCAAACGTTTCAGATGAGTTCAGAAGCAAGCAGCTCAGATTTCTCACAGGCTCTCCAATTTTGCTGTTTTGGGGATGTCTGAATGACTAGGGGTTCCGTCTTCAGGGCCTGGGTATAACTGAGTAGTCACCGGCAGTGCCCTCAGCACCTGAGTTACCTTCTTCCACTGAATTCCTGCCAGCCTTCTTCACCACACACATCAGAGGAAAGCTTTGGAGGCCCCTGAAGGAACTGTTGAGGATAACGTAGTCATGCTAGATGGCTCACACAGGTGCTGCTGAGATCCGGGTTAGCCACGGCAACAGGTCCGGAATGGGAGCAAAGGCTCTCCTAGTACCACAAAGTAGGGGTTGAGGAACAGCCCCTACCCGCCCCGCCCCCAGGCAGCAGTTTTGGTAACAGCAGAAAGGGAGAAGGAAGTTGCGGCTCCTGGGCAACTTAGCAGGGAAGGGCTTTAACTGGAGGTGGATGTGCGGGACACACTCAGGCTCCCATTCACCATCCCTCCAGGTTTGCACCCTTTGCCAAATGACTTGATGTTTACCACCATGCAGAGCTGAGGTCATGATTTCAGGATAAGTGGGACCCCTAAAGGATAGCATGGGTCCCCTCACACTTTCCCAGGCCTGGCTCCCAACTCTTTTGAGGCTTATTGTACTATTTCATATTTTTACTGTTTTCTTCAAATAGCGGTCAGATGCACTATGGCTTTTGCCTTAGGTATAACAGTAGTCTTTTCCTATGAGAAGCAATTCATTAGCACTAAAAATATTGCTGGGCTGTTTTTCTTACTATAGAAGTTTTCTGATTAATAATAAACTAGAATTTTTAATTCTGCTTAAATACTTTAACTTTCACCATGTCCTGGCCCAAGGGGTTTTTATTCTTAAAATCATATAAACCATGTTAGCTGATGCCAGTCACAGCAGAGTTTGAGAAAATTGGAATTGTGCAATTAATTACTTACCAAATTGTTTATCAAATTTATTCAATACAAGAATCGGCTGGTTGAAATGACACCTGGCCGAGTGACACACGGTAGTACGTAAACAATGTTGCCGGCTGTGGCCCGGGTAGTGCTTGGGTGAACTGTTAAGTGGTTAAGGGGCAGCAGCACACAGGTGGATGAAATATAAAAGACGACCTGCCCCATTAGGCGAGGGGCTGGAACCAACTTTCTAAATGGTTTCCACACCACGCAGCATATTCTCTTCACTGTCAACCTAACAGTAATCAGAAGGGGCCTGTCTTGTCGCAGTACTCCCTAGGACGGATCTAAGGCTGCAGAGGCTTTGGGAGGACTACACCTTCCTGGCTGTTTGGATTGTTCGCCCCATGAGGTAGCAGTGCACACAGTTCCAAATGTCACCCTACAGTAACCCCAAGGCTGAGAGACAGACTGGGACGACGTCTCAACTCAGGGAGCATTTTCTCAAAATGACCAGGAATGCTTCTATTTTTCTTTGGTGGAGTTTGTCTAAACTGAGGCCCTTCACACTGAGCTACATCTCAGTCCTTTTCGTTTGGAGGGTCCCACTACGTTGCCCAGGCTGGGCTTCAACTTGTGATCCTCCTGCATTAGGGTTCCCGAGTGCTGGGATTGCAGGTGGCACCACGTCTGGCTTGGAAGCATCCTATCTGCAGTACTAAGGAAATGAATGTTACTCTTCCCTGATCTGTTTAACTACTCAGTGCACTCTCACCCTTCTAGGATTAGGAAACCCTGTGTCCCCCACTAGCAGAGGTCACGTGCTTTACTCAGCACCTTACCACACAAGCCTGATGGTTTTGGCCCTACCATTTCGTGTCACTTTTGGTGACTAGCAATTACTTCCATTTCCCAGGGTGTATGTGATGTATGAGACAACTCACCCAAATTCACTTCCATCTCTTTCAACATGTATACACCTAACAGCAAATACACACTGCTAATGCCTCACGTATAGTACAAGCCTTAAAACAGCCTTGTGTGGTAGCTGTAAACCTTATATATGGAGCTCACCGGGGTTGAGCTAGTGAGAGCAGGGGTGGGAAGTGAGCCCGGGTGACAAGCCTTTCCTGCTGTCCTTTCTGTAGCGATCTTGCCCTACACAAGCAACAAGTCGGTGCACGGGGCAAAGGTCCTGCTCACTCAGGGTTTGGTGCACAGAAGCAACCAGTTCCCATCTAGGAAGTCCAAGTCAATGGCTTCTCCAAACAGGGACAGACTGCTGTTCAAGGGATGAGGTAACTGGTATTTACAGGCCATGTCATAGGAAAATGAGGCCATTTCCAAACACCTGAATCACAGCGCCAGGTTGGAACTGAGGCCACATACACCAAATACACTTATGGTATCACTGACTTAGCAAAACTCCCCAGTATTTGTATTTTCTAGTTCTCTTAATACCAAGGCTGACCAGAGTACTTGCCCTCTCCCACCCCCAAAGCCTTGAAATATTAACAGAACTTAGGGAATGATGATAGCTCACACTGGATGTGCCTGGCTTTTATTCTAAATCTGTTTCAGTCCTATGTCAAGTAGTTTGTACTATTATGCCCAGTATACAGAGAAGGCAACTAAGGCATGCAGAAAGGAGGTGAATGATTGATTACCAGATAGACTGAGACTTGTAGCCAAGCAACTGATTTTAACCACAAGTCAGTGAACAATGGCTGGCTTAGTTTTCACTGGGACAGACTCTCCTAAACGTTCAATACTGTCCATGGCTACTTTTGTGCTACACTGGAAAAAATGAAGCAGTCAGGACAGACTCTAGCCTACAAAGCATAGCTGTCAGGCTGCAATTCATCGCTTCTTACCCACAGCAATGGCACTTTTTTTTTTTTTTTTTTTTGAGACAGGGTTTCAATATGCAGTTCAGGCTGGCCTTGAACTCATGGTGATCCTTCTGCCTCAGCCTCCTGAGTGCTGGGATTATGGGCATGCACCATCACGACCAGCAAATGGCACTATTCTTGATTACCATTACAAGAAGCTAGGCAAGAGGACAGAAATGCAAGCTCAATCAAAAGAAAACATACAAAGATCTTGAATCACAATGGAACACACTAATGAAAGCATTACACTGTTGCTTTAAATGGAATTTTGAAAAATGATTTTTGTCTTAATAATCACCTTGTACTGCTTTTAAATTCATTTTTAAGCACCAAATAATTTAACTATGACTCATCTGGTGTTTGTATTCACTTATTCATTACCATATACAACAAGCACACATAGAAGCAATGAGACCAAGGGCTGGGGATTTAGCTCAGTGTTGCCTCGCCTGGCTTGCAAGTGCAAGGTCCCGAGTTTAATCCCTGGTACTGCAAAAAACATCCCCCTCACCCCAAAAGAAGCAATGAGACCAAATATCACCTGCACACAATGTAGAGGTCTTAATGTGTAAAGGGGGGTGGGGTTTGAAGATCAGGATGGCTTCAGGGTTAACCTCTGCCCCCTGTAGCAGTTCCAAGTGCTGCAAATAAAAACTCCGGCCTACTCTCAAGTTTTATCATTAACTTTCACTTTTAGGGCCAAGAAGAATCTCCTTAGGAAAATTAAACAAGGTCATCTGGCCATTATTCCTTTGTAGCAAAGAGGGATTAAGAGAAATATTCTATGAAAAAAGAGACAGGCGCTGGGGATGTAACTCAGTGGCGCTGTGCCTGCCTAGCAAGCCAAGGTCCTGAGTTTGATCCCTGGTTCCACAAAACAAAAACCTCAAAAAAACATGAGACAGAAAACTATTTGATGCAAGCAGAATGAAGCAGGACTAATTAACTAAAACATTTAGTTAGCTCCTTAGCCTTTCAGATTGCCCATTTATATCTCCAAATAGGTGACCATTCAAGATAATTATGGCCGGGGATTCAGCTCAGTGGCTTGTGCCTGCCTTGCAAGCGCAAGGTTCTGAGTTTGATCCCCGATACCACCCCCCAAAAAGAAAAAAAAAAGATAACTAGATCACAAAATATTGTTTACCAGACTGTAAACACACACCCCCTTTGGTATTATAAGACCACATATATGTCCGTACCTTTAAGGTTATTTCGCTTTGAATTTACACCACTAAAAGTAAAATTATTTAAAAATAATTCCAAATTCATTATGCTAAAAGGGTTCTAATATTTGTGCATCTTGTTAAAAATTTTTTCAGAAAATTTAAGGGCCACATACATGTATTTCCCTCCAGAAAGTTAAGATTTATAAATATACCATTACTTGCTGACATGAGGTCACTCACTATGGTACAAAAGGGAAAAAAGCCCATAAATTTTCCTCTTGCATAGACAGAACAAGGTATTACAAATGTTTCTCTGGGGTGATTACCCAGAATTGTTAGTTCACGGAACATCATCTTACAGTAAGTTCTGAGGCCTAGATTTCAGGAGCACATCACGTTAGCAGCCTTAAATGCCTACTAACTTAATTCAATTCCAAATATCTTATGCTTTTCTACCTCTGCCAGAGAGGATGTGGTGAAACTGGACTTGATGTGCACCCATGTGACTCTCTTCTGGGACCCCACACCCTCCTCGCTACAGGTACGTCTTGATTATCCCAGTAGCCTTTGGCTGGAAGGAAGGAGGTTCTTGCTCCTGAAGTGCTAACACAATGCTCTGTAACCACTAAGTTCTCGATATAACCCTTGCACTGACCACTCTCCCGCTGGAACTTATAACATGTGCTATATTCTTCATGTTTCTTTTCTGCAAGTGTAGTAAAATAAATGACAAGACCCACACTACTCCAGGTGACAGGGATAAATTGGCTTTTTAGACTACAAGAGAAAGCAGGAAGGGGCTGTCTAGACACACTTTTACTCCAATCAACCATTTTTTCTCCTGCAAGAATACAGGGTATAAAGGAGCTCCAAACACTACCACACATCTCACAAGAGTCCCACAGGTCCCCGCAGACAGCAATGACTGCACTGCCGATGAAGCCACCACTGCAAAGCTTCCAGACCAATCGTGTGCTGCAGACTGAGAACATGGGAAGGGTATTTGGTAACAAGCGAACCGCCTGAACAGAATCCATTCTATTTTTTATTCCATTTCAGATTTGATTTAATAAAGTAATGCGAATCATTTAAAGAAAAAACTTTTAATTTTAAATTCTGGTCTATGCATAAAATTCATTTTTATATCACGGTTAAATTTAGTACAAACTATAAAAATGTTAACACTGAAGTTTTCAACAGAAATCTATTAAGATCCCTTAGAAAAAACTGTTTAATGAAACAACAGCAAGTCATTTACTATGAGGTTAATACACAAAGAAAAATACATTCACAGAAAGTACTGAAATTTTCAGTAAATAATTTTAGCCATTATTCTTACTGCAAAATTGAAGTTCAAAGATTGTGTGTGGCTCTACAGCAATTACGATTTGCAATGAAAACAAGCCAAATCTTTTTGCTCTAACCAGAAGTCTAGTTTTAAATAAAAAAAACAACTACTGGTTGAAATTTGCAAACCTTGAGAAGCATACCAATTGTGATCAGGATAGATGTGCCATAACTTAGCTTAAATTAATGGGGAAGCCAGTAAAAATGAGTTGCTTTTAAGGTTGAATTGCACAAGGAAAGTGGGTGAAAAAAATTCAGAGCCACTGCTATTACTTAAAAAAAAAAAAATCAGATCATTCTTGTATTAAACATTAAATGAATCAAAGCCAGACAGTACTGAGTTTCTACACAAGCTTCTTTTGTATTTCATGTTGTTTATTGAGGAGTGAATGAGGGACTACGGTCAGACATGCCAACGACACTTCACATTCAGGGGCTGGAGGCTGGAGAGCCTCCACAAGTCACCGCATAAGCCTTTTGGGGAAAAGAACCAAAAGTAACAGCCAGTGTGACATCCTCATGCTCTCTGTTTGGGATCAGTTTGTCCTTCCATTTTTTGCACCTACTGGTTTGCTGGGCAGAAGGTCTCTTTGTACCCCATAAACAGACTCACTCCAATGAACAGAATGAACACTAGGGGTGCAGCGGTTTGAACACGCATCTACACTGAGTGATGTTAAAGCTGTCTGTCCTCATTTTTATGTCTAATGAGAAAAATTCGTTTTTCCCCCTGTCCCTTCACATGGGTGGGATATACCGATAGAAAAATACTCTTCAGTGCTACTTCAGGGCTTACAGGCAACTCCGCCAGTGGTGTGAAGAAACCCACTGCAAGTCCACTCCACACACAGGACTGCTCTTCCTGCTCGTGGCTCTCCACAAGAATGGCCTACACACAACACTACTGCTCTCTTCTCAAAAACAAAACAAAGAAACCTAAACAAAGGGGTAAACATTTATTTGGAGTTAGTTTTCTGTTGGGTGGTATTAAGGCCCTTCAAGCAGAGTTCAGGAGCTCCTGTATGGCTGCCTGCTGCTCGGGACTGAGCTGAGATATGCATTCAGTCCATAATCCTCCAGAAGTCTGGGGGGAAAGAAAAAAAAATTACATAGATTTCGATAGGTGATCATTTGGAAGGATTTACTAACTACCACACAGACTCTAATAATGCCAAAACACCTCTCTAGGAACTGTAGTTTGAGGAATGCTATTGTAAAAGCAAGAAATCTATCAATTTCTTCAAAGTTTATTTCATTTACAGGAATTTTTCTTCATTTTTCCTGGATAAAGCTATACTAGCAGAAGATACCTTCAAGTAACCTACATACCACCCAAATTCAGGATGAAACAATCTTTTAAAATTTTGGATTTGATAACATTAACCTGTATCTTTTTTCATTCAGATATGCAAAAACTACTACATAATGAGCATATGCTAAGCACCAACTGAAAGGCTTAGGATGTCTCCAGTTTAAGGTGAAGATTTTCTTTCTTTTTTTTTTTTTTGGTACCAGGGATTGAACTCGGGTCTTTGCGCTTGCAAGGCAGGTGGCGGAACCACTGAGCTAAATCCCCGGCCCAAGGTGAAGATTTTAGATCTAATAAATAAGGAGAACACATGAATAGATTACATTAAGTATAATCTATCTGATGCTTGGAGATGACAATATAAAAATGCAATGTCCTTAGCTCATTGGTTTTTAAATGTAAAAACATAATATAGACTATGGGAAGGAGGTGTAAGAAAAGTAAAGGTTTTATTTTCTTTTTCCTAATTCAAGCAAATCAGCTTACCTGTACCTGACGAACTACATTAGCCAGACGTTTGGCACAAGGGTCTTCATGTTTAATGGCCTCATGCATTTCTCCTTCTGCAATTATACTGAATATTTTGGGCAGATTGGTATTGTTTGGGCCAAGAACGATTGGGTGATTACTGACAAAAGAAAAAAAAAACCTTTATGAATGAAATGTCTAAGGAGAAATCATTCAAGCTCTCATATCACATCCTCCCCTATAAAGTGATCATGTGTTCACCAAAATCAACTGCCTTTTAAATTCAATGGGAAGACAACCCACTAATTTCACACACACGTAACTCTCCAATTTCTTTTTTTCTGGTTCCGGGGATCGAACTCGGGTCCTTGCGCTTTTGAGGCAGGTAGCAGAACCATTGAGCTAAATCCCCGGCCCTCCAATTTCTTCCTAAGTAACTCAGGAAAAATAGTTGGCTCCTCTCTCAGGATTATTTTAAGGACTAAACAACAGAATGCACTGCTTTATAAATACTTTGTGATGCATTAAAAAACAAGGGAGATATTATTAAGAGTAACTTCCTTAAATTAATCCTTTTATGCTTAGTGTTCCAATTTTGGAATTTCCCTAACAACAGAACGTAATAAAATTTTTCTCCAAATTCTAGTTCCTTGAATTTTTCTAGGTAACATATATGAATTTCATGCAAAAATTCAAAAATTTGCTGTTTGGTATAAATGGGTTAAACAGTTTCTGAATAAAGCCCAGAGTTCAAAAAGATTATATGAGCACATCAAGATTAAGGTGGTATTTAAACTCCAGGGAGATTTAACAAAAAGAAATGTGACAGTGGGGCTGGGAATTTAGCTCAGTGGCACCGTGTCTACCTTATAAGCAAGCACAAGCTCTTGGGTTTGATTTCCAGTACCGAAAAAAAAAAGAAAGAAAAGAAATAGTGAATTTAAATAGAACTCCAGTCTTTGTCCCAGGCAGAAATTCAGGGCAGTCACTTCTAAGATGATCACATGGCCTGCACGAGCCACAGTCACTTCAGATACAGGAGCAGGCGAGGGTGGTGTGGATACAGCCTGCTGCACAACTACCATTAGCACATTCCTCACCAAGTCTGCTATAAACTCTGGGGGCTGGAGCCCTTGGATTAATTCATGAGCATCAGTTAACAGTGACAAAGCCAAGAGTGAACTAATATTTAGGGGAATATGGATTGAGAAAAAGATCCAAAGAATATGGCTTTGACTTGAAAGTTTCTGTAGCCTCCACATGCTGCAGCTCTCATTAGTAGGCAAGGGAATACTAGATGAACATTATTTTCTCAAGTTCCTTATGTTGAATTTAGTTCCATAAAGAATAAGTCAAAATTAGTTATTATAAAGCCAAAATCTGAGCCATGATATGGTTTCTCAACATGCTTATAACCTTGACAACTGAAGGCACTGCACAAACAGTGTGGGGGGAGCACTGTTTCCGGTGCAAGGGAACAGAACAAGTCAGTCTGCTTTCTTACTTTTCAATCAGGTCACACAGGTAACTGAAAGTCTGAACAGCTTCTTCTTTGTCTTCATGCAGTGGAAGCCAAGACAACCAGTGTGGCAGGACTTCTTCAACGTTTACACAGTCAGGCTTGAACTTCATAATTTTTCCTACTGCTGAGATGCAGTTCTCTGTAGCATTGACATTTTCTTTGGCCTTAGAATCTCCAGACTGAATAACTCTAACAAGCAGTGGAAGAGCTTCTAAAATAATAAACATTAAAAAAAAAGTCAGTCAAACCCCACATCTTCATGCAAATAAATATACATTATTTTAGGTACCGGGGATCGAACTCGGGTTCTTGCGCTTAAACAGCAGGCAGCGAAACCACTGAGCTAAATCCCCAGCCCTATAAATACATATTTTTTGAATGTAAATACTTTGACCTTCTGGTCCAACTCTTGATTTAAAGTGTCAGAAAAGTTTGGTGTTTCTAGCTTCATTATCACAAAGTGGTAACGAAGATGACGTTGGCCCAGCATGGTGAGGAGCACAGCGCTCTTAGACCCAGAGAGAATATGGCTCTAGGTTGCCATCGTCCACCACCCAAAGGCACTTCAGCTTTAAAAGCTGCCTACGGCTGGGGATTTAGCTCAGTGGTTCCACTGCCCACCTCGAAAGCGGAAAGACCCAAGTTTGATCCCAGTACCAAAAGATAAAAAAAAAAAGACTGCCTACCTAAATTCTCCTGTTTGTTATTTCTCCTGCACTACTGGGGATGGAAGCTAAGGCCTTTGCAATGAGCTACATCCCCAGCCCTTTTAATCCCCCGCCTCCCCCAAGACAAGGTCTTGCTAAGTTGCTCAGGACCTGAACTTGAGATCCTCCTATTCCCTGCATCCCAAAGTGCTGAGATTACACACATGTCCACATGCCTGGCTCTCCAGTAATGTTTTTTTTTTTTGGTACCGGGGATCGAACTCAGGTCCTTGAGCTTGTGCAGCAGGCGGTGAAACCAGAGCTAAATCCTCGGCCCTCTCCAGTAATTTTTAAGAATCCTTCACTAAGGCTGTGGTTTAAATCCCAAATCAATGTACCCTACAGGTGGAGGAGGCTGATTACACTCACATTTCACTTCTATTTCTGTAAGAATAAACATGAGAAATACCTAGGCGCTAAGGTGAGGTGTCTGAAAAGGGGAAAAAAATACAGTAGAAATTGGCATATAAGGTTAAGGGCTGTGGGGAAGAGAATGAGGCTGAGATAAAAAGGCTGTCTGGGATGCAAGGCACAAGTACCTGTACAGAAAGGGCGGTAGTTATCCCCTCCATACTGCGCCATGACTCCCAGGCCGTACGCGGCTGCTTGCCTCACTTCTGGGCTGTTGTCACATACATATTGGAGCATTGGTCTTAAGAAATATTCTGCATACTTGAATGAGGCTGGACTACAGTGTTCTATGACATCATCAAAGATGCACAGCCCCCACTGCCTGTCTGGCCATGGTCTATGTGGACACTACAAAACAAAAGATTCTCTTTTAAGCCTCAAGTTGTTATACATAAAGAATGTAAAGACATACGTGTGATGAAATACTATATACTCAACAACAGCAGAAGACATAGCAACAACCACTTCTTCTAACAATATTATAAACTAATGCACAGACATAATGAAATTCACGATTAAAGACTTGTGTGATGCGTTACATAACTCCACAATCAGACACTGCCATATACCAGGAAGAACTGACAGTAGCATAACATGTATTAATTTACTTTGTAAAACACGCGGCCAGGCACAACAGTGTGCACCGACAGTCCCAGCTAGTTGAGAGGCTAGCTAAGGAAGGAGGATGCCTGAGCCCAGGAGTCTGATGCCAGCCTGGGCAATACAGCAACAATATTAGATAATGGTAATGCCGTATTACAAAAAGTAACAATTAAAAAGCTGGGAAGGTCTTAATTTTACAGCATTGATTCAACACGCTAGATTATGTTTTCCTTAATCTTTTGAAGCCCTGTCCAATATCCAATGATAGCTATTAATCTGTGTCTTTAGCCATTATATAATGATGGGTCAATGAAGGCCCATCAACTATAACAAATGCACTGCTCCAGTGGAGAATGTGGGTAGTGCGGAAGGCAGAGATTTGTGGAAAATCTGTATTTTCCATTCAATTTGACTATGAACCTAAACTATCCTAAAATAGTCTATGAAGTATTTTAAAAAGTGCAATACATAAGCCCATTACCCATAATCTGATAGCCAAATATACTTACTACTAAAGGATCATAAATGAATTTGCTATGGTTCACTGAATAAAATGTAATCGTTCTGTTTCCATGTATTAATGTAATATGGCATAATCTGAAATAATGAAAAATCATTCTAAATGTCTTTAGAAAGCATTCTAACTGGTCTATGGAAAACCTAATTAGCAATCAAGAATATAATGAGAAAATATACAGGGCAACAGAGGGATAATAATTAAAAATGTACAGTGGAAACTATATTTCTGAGGTCCATTTTAATGTGAAGTGTAGGATTTTATATGTTGTAATGAAAGAATTCCAGGTCAGATATCCAAAATAACTAGGAGAGAGGTAAACACTTACAATTAGGTTGACAATTAATGGAAGCAGCTGTTCAAACCACGGTAACACCTTTTCCTTGTAACTACTGAATATCGAGTGTAAAATATCTGACACTTTGGTCAATATATAAACATCATTATCATCCTAAAGAAAGAGAAAACACACACCCAGATGCGTTAATAAGCATCTTCTCTATCATCACTAGCAACATCTATAAAAATCTAAAGGAACAGAGTATGAAATTTCTCTTTTCCTGTCTTAAGGTCACATCAATTATCTAGAGACTGAAGCAAGCGTAAAGATCAGGTTGTCACATCTCTCACCTGCCTCTATGGACACAGAACAGCTTGTGGCAAGTAAACTGCACCATTAAAAATTACCCTTGGAACATATTTAAAAGTAGATGACTGAAGAACTATCCCTAATTTAGTATTCATTTTTGGCAGAACGGTGCTCATTTTGGAGAGGGTGGCGTCATGCATGCTGGCAATGTGGGCTCCGGCCCACCAAAGGGTGGCGCTACAGATGCTGGGCCCTCCCACAAGTGAAATGTGTCTGCCGGTGCCATGCAGTTGGTGGGGAGAACGAGTAGTGAAGAAAGCCTCAGACTGCGACAGTGTTGCCGTGGGCAAACACCTAACATGAGAGCTGGAGGTCAGTCATGTTCAAGGTTGTGAAACACAAATGGTTGTATTTCAACCAAATAAAAATGGTCACTGTGAGCGACATGCAACTACAATAGCAGGTATTCTCAACTGTGTGAGGTATTATAACAAAATGCACACACAGCACCCAAAAGACAAATCAATTAATAATTTCAAATTATCCTGCAAATCAATGAACGATATGTCAGGTTCTTCTGCTAGATTACCGATAATTATATCAGAATAACAAGGAAGATGAGTTAGAAATTGAAGTGTTTAAAAATCTTTCAGATGGAAATGGTCATGTAAATGAAGTTCTGAAGGGAATTTACCTCATCTTGTAGTGATTCTTCAACCTGTTCATCATAGTCTTCATCTTGCCTTTTAACTAAAACACACCCAAATAAATGTTTTTAAATGATCACCAAAAAGGTCAAGAATTTCACTGAGAAATAAAAGCCTGGAAAACATACCTTGCCGCAATTCTTGATTTTTAAAATGTTCTTCAAGTTTGGCTTTCAATATACCTCCCAGTTCCTCAAAGTGTTCATTATTAAGGCATCCATCACCCATTACTTCAATGCACTAATGAAGACGGAGGAGAAAGCAACTCGTAAGATTTAATGGTGATCAGACCCAGAAGTTAAACTCCATTAGAAATCATATAGTGGGGGGCTGGGGATTTAGCTCAGTGGTTCCGGCACCTGCCTCACAAGCACAAGGTTCCGAGTTCGATCCCCGGTACCAAAAAAAAAAAAAAAGAAAAGAAAAAAGAAAAAGAAATCATATAGCAGCCTGAGAAAAATGAACACTATCCAATATCTGGGAAGAGACATGGAATAGCTAGGTATTTAGTTTGAATTTGTCAGATTTATTTCACACAAGCACTGGCCATTACGTGACAGCATTTCACTAGGTTTTGAGGACTCAAAGATGGAACAGACACAAACCAGCTCCTACGGAGAACAATCCCTGTGCACACAGTATACAAAACTAGCACACCTGGAGGAGCATTACAGGTGGGGGGGAAGGCACAGAAACACGGGAGGGGTCTGGAGTGTAAATGAGGACAGACTGGAGAACCTTTAAACTGAGACTGACATGAGACAGGGAGCTGTGCACAGAGGGGTGACACTGAGCATGGGAAAGGAAGGGCTCAATCACCAGTAAGTTCATGAGCAAAGGAGAACCAACGAGGAGGAAAAGAAAGGAGAGGCTCTCGGATTAGATCAAGTGAGGCTATTTTCAGTGCACAAATAAGAAAGTCAGCAATAGGAAAAAAATTGAGAGGAATTCAGGAGAGCACATTGGGATAGAGCTACAGGTGAACTGAAGGTGGCACCCTAAGTTTCTGTGGTTGGATTATTAGGTATATAATGGTAGAAATTTGGTAAGATTACTCAGAATCTCTTCTGTGTTTCCAAAGAATACATGCTTCCTTGCCTTTGCCTATACCATTCTGTCCACTAGTCATGTCCTTCCAGGGCACCCTTTGTCCAATGCCTACTCCTAAAACAAACAAAAATAATGACAACACCAAAGTATGAAAGTAAAAAATCAGCCAGGTGTGGTGGCACATGCCTGTAATCCCAGCACTCAGGAGGCTGAGGCAGGAGGATTGTCAAGAGTTCAAAATACATAGCAAGACCTTGTCTCAAAAAGAAAAAAGTAAAAAATCAAAACATTTCCAATAAAAAAATTTATGTTCTAGCACCCTTAAAAGCCCCCAACTTTCCCACTACTTTATTCAGCGAGACGAGTAAGTGAAAGGTAAAAGATTTATACTATCTGAAGAGAAACCAGAGTAAGCGAACACAACCCTATAAATACTCCTTAAGATATAGTCACCTTTGCAAATGAGTGCATTATTTCCGAGAGGACATCTGAATCTGGTTCTGTGCCAATGGCCTTGATCAGTGCATCACACATGAAATGCCACATCTGGGTGAGGTATTCAGGACCCCGCACTCTCGCACACTCCAGGAGAAGAGGCATGGATTCTGCCGCAGCCACCCGGACACGTGCTGGTGTTAAGGAAATACGACTACTAAGGGGCCTCATCAGATCATTCTATGATGCTTTCTGCACATTAAGTAACTTGGCAGGAGTGCTGGCAGCTTCTGTTATTTAAGACAAGAGCTTGTATTAAATATAGAGCATGTATAAAAATAGAAAAATCTCCCTGTACACAACACACCCATCTTCCCTGTCACCTACAAAACAGCAGAATGGGTCTTGGGATAGTAAAGATATAACCTATATACAAGAAGGATGTGAAAGGACCTGTGACTGCAGGAACGCTTCCCGAGATGTACCCCTACCCAGAAACCAGGTAATACGTGTTTCTCCATGACTTTCCTGGGAAAACTATTAATGACCTCCTGTATGCAATGCTAACTTTATAGTTCTCAATAAAATTAAATTACCTCTCCCTATCTAATACTGTTTACAAAATAAGGCCGTGATAACTTCTTAAAAGCAATTATGCTTTGCCCTCAGGGACCACAGGAAGTATGACGGGCAGCCATCTTTCGATGTAACACTGTGATATAACAAAGGGACTTCAGACTGTGATCTGGGTTTGGGTGTGAGCTCTACCCTTCCCTTTGGCTGTCCTCATTTTACTTACCCATCTATGAAACCATGTGTGTGTAAAGGCATAAAAATGCAGCTATGCATAATTAATTATGACTACTGTTGAGGATAAAAACATTAACATGCAGGTTTTACTGAGAGATGTTTATACACTGTTATATAGAAAGTTAACTATCTTGAACCCAGTCAGGAAAGTCTTATTTTCCTACCACCATCAAGAGATACTTGGGAAAAGCAGCAACTATACACACCTGTAAACCTTTGCCAATACTTCTTAAAGTCCCTACGTGGGCTATAGACATTGACAACTAGACAGCTCACGTTTTCTTTTTTATGTTTCTGGCACAGTAAAGTTTATAATCTGTAACTACAGTTACTGCAAACCAAGTAACAGTGCTGAATACTTCAGTTATGACAAAATCTAGTAATCGAAGAAGCCATCGGGGCCAGGGATTTAGCTCAGTGGTTCTGGTGCCTGCCTTGCAAGTGCAAGGTCCTGAGTTCGATACCCGGTACCAAAAAAAAAGCCATAGTTTTACTAAATCCAGAAATGTTTTGTGCTCAACTGTTGTAGGATATCATCATGGAAGTAAAATTTCAGTAAAGGGACCATCAATTTGACGACCTGTTCGGTGTATTCCACAAAACCTTCCTTTAATTCCTTAGCATAGCAAACCTGAAACAAAAATATTGGTAAAGAAATCAAGATCCATGTTACAGCTTTTTCTTTTTTTAGTGCTGGGGATCAAACCTGGGGATTTGTGCATGCTAGGCAAGTGCAACAGCACTGAGCTACACCTCTGGTTAGCTTTCAGGTATTATTATTTAGTAGCAAAAAGCAAAATCTTAAAAGTCTACAAAACCTTGCATCTTAACTAGACCTACATTTAAAGTCCCATGCAGAACCTCGAACTAATCTTAAACAGGAATTTAAAAATGAGAAGGACCATAAAATGATTACAGTATAGATTATTATTCAAGGGCTGGAATAATTCATGCTTTTATTTCCTGTATGTGGGAGAATTTAGAAAAGTTAGGTACTTTGAAAATTTTTCTGACAAAATGTATTACTTAACTGAAAAAGTTTTTCTGAGACATTAAAAACCTGAAAACGCAACTTAACTGCAGCCTACCACTACAATGGAAATTTGCAATGCACAGGCTCATGTTGCCCAGGCTTGACTCAGGCAGTATTTCAGCCTCAGCCTGTCCAGCAACTGGGACAAAAAATGTGGACCACTGGGCCTGGCTTATTTTGAATTCTTAAAACAAACAAACAAACAAACAAACAAAAAAAAAAACACACAAGCTTTTCAACATGAACAAGAAAAACTTTTTTTTTTGTGGTGGTGGCAGGGATCAAACCCAGGTCCTTGTGCCTGTGAGGCAGGCGGTGGAACCACTGAGCTAAATCCCAGGCCCAAGAAAAACTTTTCAATCTCTTCCACTACATCAAAAGACTGTATAATTTTTGAAGATGTTATTTATATTTCTTTTCTAGAGAAAGAATTAACACAAAAATCCAAAATGTTTATAAATTACAAGCATTAAGTACTGAAGATCAGTTCAAGAAATACACACTTGAGCTGGGGATTTAGCTCAGTGGTTCTGGTGCCTGCCTCGAAAGCGCCAGGTCCTGATTTCGATCCCCGGTACCAAAAAAAAAAAACCACATTTACAGGGCCGGGGATTTAGCTCAGTGGCAACACCCCTGTCTTGCAAGCACAAGGTCCTGAGTTCGATCCCTGGTACCAAAAAAAAAAAGAAAAAGAGAAATACATTTAAATGAATTAAAGAGAATACAACAGAGTAACACAATAATATGTAATAGAATTTAAGCCACTTTTATCAAGGCTTACTTAACTGCTAAATAAACAATACAATCCAATTTCTTGTTAACTTTTAAAAATATATCATCTTTCACTATCTATATCACATGCTCAATAAAGAAAACAAAAAACTCAAAGAACTGAAAGCACCCCCCATAATATGAAACTGCTGATTTTGATTTTCCTACCACACCCACTGGCTCTTAAACAACTGAAATCATACTAGTTTAGCTTTGCTTATAATGCCCGCACATTTTTATTTATTTATCCAGGATATTCTTAGCTGTGTACTACAGACGGAGCACACAGAGACAATCTTTTCCTCACAAAAGCCCACTCTCTAAACCCTCTGTAACAACTGTGTAATACTCCAGTAATTTCTCTCTTCCCTCCATTCAACTTACTGTTTTTTGCTATCAAAAACATCAGGGAAGCCAGGTGTGGTGGCACATTCTTGTAATACCAGTGCTCAGGAAGCCGAGGGATGATCACCTGAGTTCCAGGCTAGCATGAGCCACAGAGTGAGTTCAAGGGCAGCCTGAACTACACAGAGACCCTATCTCAAAAAAACGAGCTAACTAAATAAATGGGGAGAAAAAAAAAAAAAAGGAGGGATAACCAGGTGTGGTGGAGCTTGGCTGTAATCCCAGTATTCCGCAGGCTGAGGGAGGAGGATCCCAAGTTCCAGCCTAGCCTAAGCAACTTAGCATGACCCTTTCTCAAAATAAAAAATGGGAGGGCGGGGAATTTAGCTCAGTGGCACTGCACCTCCCTCGAAGACACAAGGTCCTGAGTTTGATCCCCAGTGAGACACACACATGAGGCTAGGGATAGCTCAGTGTGAAGGTTCTGGGTTCAATCCCCAGAAAACAATTCTGTAAAAGTCATGATTTCATACCAACATCTGGCAGGCGGTTGACTTTTCTTCCAGTCCTGCAGTTTTAATACCAAAACTCTGTTGATCTCCAAGGTTCACAAATTCCCAGCCATCATCATCACTCATGTTCTCCATATCCTGGGCTAGAGAAGAAAACAAATGCATATGAAAAATAATAGCACAGAGGAACGGTACAGCTGATGTATCCCTGCAAAGACACCTACTGTCTAAAAGGGCCACTTCGGGCTTGATCGAAGCTGTCTTCATTAAAGGCCCCATGACCACTGGGAGGTACTGTTGAAATTCTTTTCCAAGGATTTTGCACATTCTGGCCCATGCTGAGATCATGTAAGAGATCTAGGGAAAAAAAATGTAAAATTAAAAGATTTTAAAACAACAAGTAAATAAGAATCAAAAGTCATTTCCTCATTTCATAGCAGCAATGTTCTACTGACAGCCTCACAGCGCTTTAATAAGTGCACCTTTCAGGATCAGACACTTAAAAAGGTTCCTTATCAATAACGAAATCCCTGTCAATTCTACCCTAGGACAAAGACAGCAAGTGAAGCCATTCTGTTTTTTCCTTCATGAAGCAATTAAAGTTAGTTTTCTCTCTGAGACCTGCAATATCTAAGTGAAGCCAAACATTTCCACTCCTGGGTTCTAAGTTTTCAAAAGCAGAAACACATCGGGGGTGACCCTGTATCCTTACTGCTTCACTAACATTAGAAATACGCGGGAAAGTAAAAACCCATTCTCTTAGCCATTATAATTTTTTTGTGTTACCACTGTGTTTATATAGACTCAATCAACTGGAAACTACCCATGAAGAATCTGGCTCTAAGTCATTATGCCTAGAACCCAGAAAGTGATTCTCCCATATCTGCTTGTCTGCCTGCCTACTTATTACATGTGCACAGATACAATTTCCATTTCTTATTTAAAAAACAATAATTTTAATTGTAAAAACAAAATCTATTCATTCAACAAATATTGCCTGTTTTCCACATGCAGATGTACAGATGTGCTGATATAAAGGTGACTAGAGATGGTCCTGACGACCTCTTTACAGCTCAGTCCCCTTGGTGTCCCTGGTGTTAGCAATTTGTGAAGTATCCTTCCTGCCTTTTATCTAAGTATATACAAAGATATACATCACTTGCACACCACTTTGTGAAGAAAGTAAAAGAACAAAACAAAAAAGGACACATCTTCTTTCCAAAAATGGTATTTTCCTACTTAAGCTAAGGGAAAAATTACATTTGTAGCTATGTAAAGTAAAATTTTAATTTAACAATTATTGAGTGCCTTGGTACATGCTGGACATTGTAACTATCACTAAAATTTTGACAGACATTTATAATGTGCTACAACACAGTGACTAACAACAAGAAAGTGAACAAAACCAGGAAAGCCTTACAAAGAAGAGAAGCATGAGCAGAAACCACTCAGGCTTGTGTGTATGTGTGTGTGTGTGTGTGTGTGTGTGAGGTTCCTTTTAGGTTAATGGGCTGTATATCTATTCATGCAGGAAGAGTGCACTGTGGTCTGAAACTGCTGTGTTTCTGTATTTCTCTTCTGCCAGGAAGATGTCAATTTGCACTCAATGGGTAAGACACTCAAATGGAGACATTCAGTAACTGGTTTATAAATGAATCCTGAACTCTGGAGAAAGATCTGCAAATCCTACATATACAGAAGAAACCTGCAGCATGACTAACAATGCTCCAGCAGAGTGAGCAGATGAGTGCCGAGGACACAGCTGCAAAGAGCAACCAAATCTGACAAGTCGGGGAAAGCACGAGCAGCCCATACCAAGCCCATCTCTGAAACCATGAGTAAACAGTATCTCAAGAAAGCGATTGCTCATTTTTTAAAAGTACATTTAACCTCGTGCTGTCCACAATTCATAAATGGGTCAGACAAATGCAGCAGGACTGCTCACCTGAGGATCGTCATCTTCCATGTCATTGAAGTCTGTTTGGGTCTTCAATAACAGCTGCATCACATCTGATGCATCCTGCATGAACTAGAAGAGCACATGCAGGGATTAACACTGGTGTCAATAATATATAGCAGATCACAGATGTGCTTGTGGTACCTAATTTTAACAATAAAAGTAAAAAAACCCAACCAAACAAAAAACCAAAAAAAACCCCAAACAATAAACACAAACAAAACTACATTTCCCACATCATTCATAACCCAACAGCTAAAACTATTATACTGAAAAATCCTCACTTATATTAAACAGACTTGATAGTAATCATTCTAGAAAAATTTATTTTCTACTGAAGGCCAAAATAAACTGCAGTAGAAAGATGTTTGTAACAACATCAAGTTTTGATCTGTCTCAAGCAGAAAAAATTACTTCATATCTAGAAAGAAAATTTTGGGTTGCTCCATATAATTCATTGCACAGAGATTTTCTTGTGTATAATTTTCATTTACCTCTCCACAGATCTGGCACCCTCCACTGTATTATCAAATCTGGCAGTGTTTCAAAGCTGGTGGGAGAGCCAGACAGCCAGAGCATGGAAAATACCACTGTTTGGTTGGTTGGGTTCTCAGCGTCCCCCAGAAAGCAATTTAAAAGGTACGTTAACATTGACACTGGCTTTGGAGGCAAGACACGAGGTCCATGCTGACAGCTGTGAGGGTCAGAACCAGAAAGGTCAAGGACAGAGGAACTTATTTTGGATCAGGTTGGACAACTCTGAGATGTTGGCTGAGAAGAAACACCCTGGACAATGGTCCTTGTTAGTCACTTACTGAAGAGTTACATGCACATAGATTTCTCTCCCAGGACACCTAGTGCCTTTTAGATTCATCAGAAAAGTAACCAGCATGTTCCTAAGCACACATATGAACAGAACTAAATATACGAATACTGAACTCTATGTGCCTCTCGTGAGACAGCTGTATGGTCACAGGGAAATGGGAAGGTGGTAGCAAGAGCATAAATGAGTTAAGGATTGTTAATATTAACAATGAAAAATGCAGACAATAATTTACATAGAAAATAGAAGTAATGTAAAAAGAAAGATGAAGGCAAAAAATCCAGCATCCAGAAAACCACTTACCAGAAGGAAAAGATTCCAGTATCCCTAATGCCTACATAGCCAAAGGTATGTATTACATACAGGAAATTTAACGTAATACAGGTTTACTTACTTTTTCCTTCCCAACCGCCAGACCGATGAGGCTGATACATTCAATAGTTTTTCCTCTCAGAAGTCTGAGTTCCTTTTGCACTGCATTCTCAACAATGTGCTTAAGTGATGGCATAAATAAATCATAGTAGGGGACAAATTTTTCTTCTGCCGTATCTGCAACTGATGCAATGGATGTCACAACTTGTTCCAAAACTAATTTGGTGCCTTTCTGAATCAACTAGAAGAAACACACACAAAGAAGGTTACTTAAATGAAAAACTGCAAGAAATAGTTAAATTTACTACTCCCTCCAAGTTTCTGAATGAATGCTTTTCTCAAATTGTAAGGTGAGAACACCTCTCTAGAAGCCAGAAGCAGAGACTACAGGTTTTGGAGAAAATTTCTACAAAAACAATCCACTATTGGACTACTTGTATGGATTTTCTATTGTGTTAACATAGCATCCCTTATTCATCTTTGCTCATTTCCAAGACCTGCTGGATCTAGAGTTCAAGTCCTAACTCCTCTTCAATTTTTTTATACTCATGAAGCTTAATGTCTTACCTTTCTTCCTCAGTGATTTCTATCACTACTTATGTTGTCCTACTATATCATGGAGAACATTCCCTTTCGGGCCCAGATCTTTATTTTCTGATCCAACATTTGCTGGAAATTCTGGATAAGGAACTGTGCTCTCTCCTCACCTTCTCCTCCTCCATGAAGACCCATGAAGTATCAGGAGATGACCGTTTCCCTGCACCTCGGTCCTACAGGGTTCTCTAGCCCGGCTGATAATGAATGTGTCCTGGGTGTATCTGCACCAGGCCCAGGCTGTCACCTGGCAAGATTCTAAATAATCCCTCATTGATTCACTCGTGGATCTGAGCCCCTGTAACTACTCCAGATTTTCTTGATCCCCCCTCCCTTTTGCAGTACTGGGGACTGAGCTCAGGACTTTGTGCTTGTCAGGCAGGCATGGCACCACTGAGCTACATCCCCAGCCTCGATTTTCCCTTATTAATAGCAAGCAGACCCTCAGCAGAGCTCTCCACCTTTTATTACAAATTCTACCACACTTCTTAAGAAGTTATCTTTTTTCTTAGTACATCTGTGGCAAACAATGAATACATTCATTGTGCGGAGTTGGTACACGTACAGGCCACATCTTAATTCTTTTTACCTTGGATCTCCTGGTCTTCTTCCCATTTGTAAAAGATCCATCTCCCTGTTTCCTACTGTCCATCTTTTACTTTGCTCTTTATCTTACTCTGTTCTTCTGCTGGTGACCACACACGCCTTGACCTTGCTGGTTACCACAGAAGATGTCTTTCCTTCTCTACTAGGCCATGCTCTTTTCCACCAGCTCTGAACATTCCCCTTTTTTCTGTCCATCTCAGGAACTCTTTCCTTTAGTCTTTAAAAAATCCACACTGGCCCTCTGGGGAATGATGGGATGCAGAGACTCTCTTCACATTGCAAGCCGCTACTCAAGCCCACTTGTGAAGTCACACTGGATCCATCTATTCCTGATTTTGCCAACCCCCACTTGGGTCCACCTCTGCCCATTGGCAGATAGTTATAAAGTGTTTCCTCAACCATACTCTTAGAGTCTGCTGTCATTTGACACTGAACACCTGGGCTTTGTTTGAAACCATTCTTTCTTTGGCTTCTGAGACATGCATTTCTCGGTGTCCTCCCTACCCTGACTAGTCACCAATGCTACACTGTGGTTTGTGAACTGTTACTGGCTCATAAGTATAGGAATTCAGAATATCAGAAACTTTTATAGCAATTTAACATTAAGTTCATGTCTACTGGATCCAACAGTAAAAAAGAATCTTTTATCCTTCACAATGGCACCATGTCACCATTTCTCGAAGCTCTTAAAGAACATAGAATAGTTCTTCTAAACTTACACAAAACCAAGTTCAAAAACTCCCCTGCCTTGTTCTCTAGGCAATCAATTCTCTTGAGGCCATGTCTTTCCTGATTCCGACACTGGCCCACGCTGTTGAAGCTTGTTTTATTCTACTGGGATCACCTTGGAATGTCCTACTCCATCCTGATTGTCTTAGTAATAGCCCCTTTCTCCAAATCCTACCCATCAAGTCAACCTAAGTTCAACTATAAACAGAGAGTTTACAGGTCTTAAAACTCACCTCCTGAAGCTTAAGTACCATAATGGAATGCAGATGTTTCACCAAATTATCCAAGTATGGAATAAGCAGCGACTTGGGGCAGTCTTCAGTGAAGTTAATGAGAGCGGCGGCAGCATGGGCCTGCACCCGCTGGTTGCCTTGGTCTTCCATGGTCTGCAGCAGAGCTGCAATCACCTGGGAAATGAAGCCAAATCAGCATTCATGTTGAAAGGCTTATGCCTCTTCCAACAGGTCTGACTTGAGTGTCTTGTTACTTGCCTTCTCATGAAATTTCTTCTGGAAACCAGGTGCAAAATCTGTAGCCATCTGTCCCACAGCATTGCAGGCTGCATACCTTACTCTTGGATGCTGCAATGTTTTTTCTTGTATTAGTAAAAACATTAGGCACTCATGTGAAATTACAGTAATAATTAGGAATGAAATATTTACTGGTACTTACAGGATCCTGAAGGAAAAGCAAAACAAAATTTACTATCTCATTTAGAATTCCTTCCATTTGCTGGTGGCACCCTTCGCCAATGGCAGATAAGGCCATCAATCCTGCATGCCGGTATTTCCAGTCAGCTACAAAAAAGAATTACATCTGAAATAATAATTACATGCTAGAAAGATCATTCTGGTGGTCAGAAGTATTAAAACATTATTTGGAAAATAACAAAAGGTTTTACACATTAATAAGAAAAACGAGCCAGGGATGCTGGCCATGCCTGTAATCCTAGGAGGAGCAAGAGTCAGGGCCAACCTGGACTTTACAGTGAGAAAGAAAAAAAGGCTGTCTGATTGGACTATTTCATTTTTAAGAGTGGTTATATCTGGGGTGGGGATTTATCTTAGTGTCACCGTGCCTGCCTTGCAAGTGTAAGGTCCCAAGTTCGATCCCCAGTACCCAGGGGCTGGTGGTGGTGGTGGTTTTATCGCACAGCATTTCTATTCTAAGGTTAAGAAAACTGTCCCCATAACTTACTAAAAAGCAAAAAGTATGTGGATTTTCTGTGTCACACACTGCTGTACTGATTGGATATAGATTTACTGATTGCTATGATCACCTTCTTTTAAAAACAGCCAAGGAAAGGGCCGGGGATTTAGCTCAGTGGTTCTGCTGCCTGCCTTGCAAGCACAAGGTACTGAGTTTGATCCCCAGTGCCAAAAAAAGGGCAATAAAAACAAAAACAAAAACTCCAACAACAAAAATAGCCAAGGAGAAAAGATACTCCTCTTTTTAAGAATTTTTATTGGATGACTTAATTGTATTCTAAAATTAATAATGGCTATTTGGTTTTTGGTTAATAGATTATTAACTATGCAATGTTTATTGGATTCCACATCCTATATTAGTATATTATTTCCCTGGCCCTGATTTCTAAGTATTTCTACAGCAATATAGGCTACACTACCTTCAAATTGTTTGTCAAACAAAACAAGATAGATGCACATACCAAAAAAAAAAAAAAGATAGATGCATATAAATCTATAACAATGGTGTGGTCTAGGTCTAGTGACGGTAACAAAGGTTCTCAAAGTGGGACCCAAGAACCTTGGGATTCTCTCAAGTTCAAGTTCTTCGGGAAGGGGTGTCAAACTATTCCCGTAATAGCCCTCATTCTCATTTGGAAGGAACAAATGGAGTACATTATTTCAGTAGAACATGTGTGAAGTCCCAAGAGACTGAATACGCAGAAGCATACAGCAATTTAGCTATTTAAACATTCATAAAAATGCAAAGCTGTTCTTCATGTTTTAGAAAATAGTCATACTTCCTAATGTTTCTGTTAATAATGATTATTATTTTTAAATAAAGTATTTCTCTTGTAATTTTTAAGATAGTAAACATTGATATGACCCACATAAACGAAAGCACTCTTGGATCTTTCATAATTTTTACAATGGTCCTAAAACCAGAAATTGCCAAGTCTACCAGACTAAACTGTAGAAAAATCTAAATTATTCCAGATTCATTTATCACTTTGACGAGCACAAAACTGATGTAAAGTAAATAATTATACTACAAAGGATTCGGAAAATTTCCTACTATTCTGTTAAACATTAAAACTTTACTATTCATAGGGATGGAGATGTAGCTTAATGGTGGAAGTTGGCTAGCATGTGCAAGGACCGGGTTCAATCCCCAGCACCACAGAACAAAAAACTTTATTATTTAAAAAAAAAACACTATTTATGCTTTTAATTGACTTTCTTCACTCCACATACTAAGTCACAATTTCTCAACTGAGGAATAATAATCTTTAGAAATGAAGACATGAGTATCTACTAATCTTTACATATTGGACTTAATCTAAAGAAAAAATGGAATGTATACTTGATATTATTTGGTTCAGGGGAAAACAAAAAACTTCATATATTCTCATTGTGCAGAGTACCTGGAAGCAAGTTCTGCAGAATACAATGGCAATTTCAGAGGAATGTGAAAATGGTTATCCCTTGAATTATAAGGTTTAAAAAACTTTACTGTTTATTATTTATAGCAAATACAATGAAAATACTTCTTGAAATAAAGTAGAAGCACCTGTTAAGTTTTCTAGGTAAAAACATACTTTGAGGGGCAAAAACTACAGAATGCTGTGTATAAACAGATATCCAAATTAGCTCCCCAGTAGCATTAATTATTGTATGTTTTCATACTGGAAAATACGCATCATTTATACTTGTTGGGGCATTTTTCACATACATTAAATAAATCTTAATCTTCAAACAGGGTGTAGGGCAATCATTTTCATATTTTACAGATGAGAAAACCAAGGCGCCAAAGATTTAGTTGCTCAAAGTCATACATTCAACAACTCCTTCTTAAAGAGTTCACTGCTAGCTGAGCGTGGTGGCACACATCTTTAACCCCAGCTACTTGGGAGGCTGCCACAGGCAGATTATAAGTAGGAGGTCAGCCTGGGCAACTTAGCAAGAACCTGATTCAAAAATAAATAAAAAGGCCTGGGAATATAGTATGGTACTCCCTGGTTCCAATCCTCACTAGCACAAAACCAAACAAAACCAGTTCACTGCCATAAATGAAAAGCCTTCTACACCTAGGGAGTGAGGTGTTAACAAATTCTTTAAGGCAAGTCACAAGCACTTTCACAACAAATCATGAAAAGTTAAGTGAATCAATGAAGGAACACTGATTGCTTCTTGCCTTGGGCAATCTTTTATTATCCCCAGGTTTCACTTTCTTCAGCTTAAAACTGGAAAGCAAGATATACTTCGAAGCAGCTCTTGTAGGTCAAGCAATCTGTGATGGCGCAATGCCTGTGATCCTAGCACTCAGGAGACTGAGGCAGGAAGATTATCACAAGTTCAAGGCCAGCCTGGGCTGCACAGGAAGTTCAAGGCCAAGCTGAACTACATAGTGAGCCCTGTCCCAACCCCCCCCCCCAACTTCCCCCACCCTAGGCCAGGGATTTAGCTAAGTGGTTCCACCGCCCACAAGCGCAAAGACCCAAGTTCGATCCCCAGTACCAAAAAAACCAAAACAAAACACAACAACAACCCCCACCCCCCAAAAAGTAGAAGACTAAAATTTGAGGGTGAGGGGCAGTGACGGATGATAATCCAAGATCCAGGGAGATAATTACATCATTAAAAAGAGGCAATGGCTTTTGACAAGCCTCTTCAGGATAAATAAGAATGTTAAAGAAAAACAAACTAAGTGACCAAAGCAGAGAAAGACCCAACTGAAAAAGAGAACTATAGGCCAATCTCACTAATGAACAGAGATGCAAAAATCCTTAATAAGATAATGGCAAAC
>NW_004624793.1:13025658-13038257 GCF_000247695.1 Heterocephalus glaber
TTTTGATGAGGCAAAGCATAAACAAGATTACTTCTGGCTAAAAACAATAATTTTGTATTAATAGTGACATCAACTGTTAGAACATGGACTCACTGTCCAGCCTTATTTTAACACTGTAAAGGTCCTATCAAAAGGGAAGGGAAGGAAGGCTGGGAATTTAGCTCAGTGGCACAGCACCAGCCTGGCAAGTGCGAGGTCCTGTGTTCAATCCCTGGTACCAAAAACAACGGAAGGAAAAGACTTTAAGGTTAATAATTAAAGAGACCCCAAATGGGATAATTTCCATAAACTTGGGGTGATTATCAGTTCCTGACAGTGGATAGCAGTGGAGGCTACTAGGTGGGGACTGTATTTTCATCAGGGGGCTTGCCTCTGGGAAATTTATAATACTGGCCAGTTTGTGATATTTACTGCATTTACAAGCCCATTTCCCACAGAGTTCTTTTTGTTTTGTAAGAGTGTTCTTTTTGTTTTAAAAAAATAGCTCAGATATGGTATAAAGACAGCCCATAAATGCCGGGCATGGTGGTGCACACTTATAATCCCAGCACTCAGGAGGCTGAGGCAGGAGGTTTGCTGTGAGTTTGAGGCCAGACTGGGCTATACAGTGAGTTTGAGGCCAGCCTAAACTACATAATGAGACCTTGTTTCAATTTAAAAAAAAAAAAAAAAAGCATTGCATTTGTCACAGATTGGGAAGGCAAGCTAAAGACGCAAAATGCCCTTTATAGTTTGAATGATTTCAGAATTGAACAGTAGTACAGTATTTAACTTGCTGAGTTTCTTAAACTGGCAACTAAAGGCGTCCTCATCTAGAGTTAACTAGTGAAATACTTGACACCTCTCACTGCACAGACCCAGGCTTTTGTTTTGTGTTTTGGGACAGGGTCTTTCTTTCTATGTAGTTCAGGCTGGTCCTAAACTTCTCCTATAAGGCCGGGGATTTAGCTCAGTGGCACCACACCTGCCTTGCAAGCACAAGGTCCTGAGTTCATCACTGGTACCAAAAAAACCTTATTACCTAGCCTAGGCTGGCCTGGAATTCACAGTGATCCTCCTGGCTCAGCTTCCCAAGTACTGGGATTACAAACGTGTGCCACCATCTCCAGCATTTCTTTAAGCTACTACTTATCAAAACTTCCAAGCTGGTGGGCAGAAGCAGCCTGCTTTGATTAGTGCACCCCAGCCAGGGACAGCTGGGAAGCTACAGTTCCCAGGGACGTGGCATAGAATAGGCCCTCAGTAAATGCATGATTTGAGCATAGGAAGGGGAAACTGACTCAATTTCTTTCTCTCATGGTTTTATATTGAAATTCTCTGAATATCTGCAAGTGGATGGATTCATTTTAAGGGTCAGTAGAATTTTGCACTCTTGCCCAAGTTCATTAACCTCTCTCAGCCAGTGTCCTGTCCATAAAATGGAGATAACAGATGTATTTTCATCACTTATTCAACTACTTCTATAGGGCCTGGCACAGAACAAATGCTTAATAAACGTTACTTGTCACTATGAACGCAAATTGGAATCTCTAAAATCTGTAAATATAATTCTGGTTGCATGTCTACCTGGCAGATGATTGCTGTTGTATACACCTCATTATCCAAGCAGCCATGTTATCAGGGTGTATAATAATTGTGGTTAGGAAAAAAAATCTGTGGTTAAAATAAAAAGTTTAGGCCAGGGATTTAGCTCAGTGGTGCCACTGCCTGCCTCGAAAGCACAAGGTCTGGAGTTTGATCCTTGGTACCAAAAAAAAAAAAAAGATAAAAAGCTTAAGCTAGATTTGATCACCACAGAACATCTGAAATCCATTTCCAGATTTAAAGGCTACAGTTATGCTGTCCACTGGGGCAGCCTGTGGCCACTGTGGCTAGGGAAATGTGGCTAGTTCAACAGGCAATCTGCTGACGTGTAAGATGCACCCTAAATTCTAAATGCTCAATGGGAAATTATTTTATATTGGTCATGATAAATAAACTATCGATTCAACTCTTATTAAATATTGATCATTTTACCTGTTTCCTTTTCCTTATTCAAATATGGCTACTAGAAACTTCATTTCTATTGGACAGTGCTTGGCTAGAGATTAAAGCTCTAAAAGGTTCGCCATCCCCGGACTGAAGTGACCAGGGAGCTCTCGACAGGTGGCCTCGTAAGCTGTGCACTTGGTTGAAGGAAGTGAGTCTTAGCTGTGAGGGACCAGTTACCTTACAGCGTTTCCGTTGTTTCCCGGCTTGTTCCTCAGGCAGCCGCAGACATGGCACGGCACCTCCAGAGCAGACGTCTTTGCTTGGGAATCCTTGCCATGCTGGTGGAACAGAAACAGAAGTGTGAAACTTTAGAAGGTAATTTCATGCAGATGAAATCTGATCTCGTAGAATAAATCCTTACAAGTCAAATCAAGAGTTAGAGAGAAAGGAATAACCTTTATTGTTGTTGTTTTTTCTTTTTCTTATTTTTTTTAGGTTCTGGGGTGCTGGGAATCAAACTCAGGACCTTGCACTTTCCAGGCAGGTGCAGTGCCACTGACCTGCATCCCCAGCCGTTGTTTGTTTTTTGAGACACAGTCTCGCTGTGTAGTTCACGCTGGCCTCAAACTCACTATGCAGCCTAGACTGGTCTCAAATGCAAAGTGATCCTCTCTCCTCATTAAAAAATGAAACAAATCTCTGTGCTTAAGAATACGTGCACACCTGTAATCCCAGCACTCAGGAGGCTGAGGCAGGAGGATCACTTCAAGTTCAAGGCCACCCTGAACTGAACTACATACTGAGACCCTATCTCAAAAAAGAAAAAGGAAAAAAAAAGAGAATACCTCCAGACTAAGTGTGATTGCACATGTATTTAATCCTGGCACTCAGTTGGCTGAGGCAGGAGGGTCCTCATGAGTTTGAGGCCAGCCTGGGTTATACAGGGAGTTCAAGACCAACCTAAATTATACAGTGAGACCCTGTCTCAACCCCCCCCCCACACCAAAGAAACCAAAGTAAACCATACAGAAAGTGAAGAAACAATGCATAGGAGAAATGTAGGTAAATCTGCATATTCTAAGGAATCTCTATCCAGATCATGTAAAGGTCTCTTATCTTCAACAAGACAAAGAAATTAAAAAGTGGGCAAAACATTTGAATAGACATTGCTGTAAAGAAAATAAACAAATAGCCAATGACCACATGAGAAATAACAATAACATAGGGAGACAAGATCTCTCTATGCAGTTCAGGTGGCCCTTGAACTTACTATGTAGGCGAGCCTAGAACTCACAGCAATCTTCCTGCCTCAGCCCGCCAAGTGCTGGGAATGTAAAACAGTGCAGTCAATTTGGAAACAGGCTGCCTGTTCCTCAAAAGCAAACCAGAGAGTGACCATGTGACTTGGCAGGTCTCTTACCTGGAGGGCAGGAGGGGCAGGCTGGGGGATCAGTTCCCCACTTCCACTGCATTCAGAGTGGGCGAGTGGATGAGGCCCCCCAGGGAAGAGAGAAAAGGGCCAGGGCCTCAGCTAAGGCACTTAGAGATCAGGCCAAGTAGGTTTTTAGTTTATGCATGAAGCAAATATAGAGGAATCTAACGCCCTCAGGAGGCTGAGGCAGGAGGATGCAACTATTTGAGAGCTTGTCTCAAAAAAAAAAATCTAATTCCCCATTGATTTGTGATTGCAAGTATTTCTCTTTTTTTTTTGTACCAGGGATTGAACTCCAGACCTGTGCTTTCAAGGCAGGTGGCGGAACCACTGAGCTAAATCCCCGGCCCTGCAAGCATTTCTTTAACACTCAGGAATTCATTAATGGATGTAAAGAGAGTTGGATGAACACGTAGGCATGGATTATAAGAGCTAATTACAGAAAATATTTGCTCAAATGGGTTGTTTTTATTTTATTTAATTTATTTATTTTCCAGTACCAGGGATCAAACTCGGGACCTTGCACTTACAAGGCAGGTGGCGGAACCACTGAGCTAAATCCCCAGCCCTGTTTTTATTTTTTCTATGTCACAAGAAGTAGGATTTACTTGGTACAAAGGAAGAAACTAAAATTTCTTCAACCAATCAGCTCTGCTACCATCTAATCTACTTGTCTACCTCTCACTTATAAAAAATGCTTTAAGGATACAGAATTAAAATCATTTAGAGAAACTAGATCAAACTAACACTCATATATCACAACATCAACCTCTTATCTGTGAGAATTACTTACATAGTTTTGTTTAAACTTAAACTTTTGATTATTCCAAGAGGCAATGGCCCTACCCTTTTAAAGAATTTACAAAGAGGGCGGGAGGAGAAGGAATGTGTTTTCAGATCTATCTGCCATGGGGAAGCCCAGGGACTTTGGGACCAGTTGATAACAATGGTGATGGGTTATAAAGCATACTAAATCACAGTGGCCAGATAGAAAGTGTTCATTCTTTTTTCTCTTCTCTCGCTCTTTCTCTTTCCTTCTTTTTCTTTATTTCCTCTTTCTCTTTCTTTCCTCTTTCTTTCTCTCTCTCCTTCCTTCCTTCCTTCCCTCCCTCCCTCCTTCCCTCCTCCCCCCACTCTCTCTCTCTCTGAGACAGGGTCTCACTATGTAGCCCAGGCTGGGGCCCTTGAACTCATGGCGATCCTCCTGCCTCAGCCTCCCGAGTGCTGGGATTACAGGTGTGCACCACTGCACCCTGCTACTTCTCATATGAGGCTTCAACTATTTTGTCAGGGAAAACATTGTAAACCTTTATTGAATCATTTTAAACCTTTATTTTTAGGGCCGGGGATTTAGCTCAGTGGTGTTGCCGCCTGCTGCGCAAACTCAAGGACCCGAGTTCAATCCCTGGTACCAAAATAAATAAATAAATTAACCTTTATTTTAAAAACTCAAGGCCACGTGTTGTCTTTGCCTCTCTGAGTGGGTACAGAGGACCAGATTGGCCCCTGGTGGCTGTTTTCCACGCATGTGCTGTGACCTCTGCCTCCTGGGGCCTCCATCTCCTGCTCTGTAAGTTGGGGGAGCTGGCCTAGGCCCCCAGGTTGTCCTCCAGCCCTGACATGTGAGAACAGTCACATCCGTGTCCGCGCTGTGTGTGTCACAACAGAGGTGACAGCGGGCTCACAGCAGGCTGCTGGCCCGGAAGCTACATTGCTCTGCCTCTCTGGCACTGGCGCTTTCATATCTCTACCCTCTCTTTAGAAGTAAATTCCCCATTTTCCCTGTCAGCCAGCTGTCATTTATTGTAGCTGCCAACATGAAATGACAGCCATCCCTGCTTGTCGGCCACTGTCGTTCTCGGCTTTGCCGTGTGCTCTGGAAGCAGGTGACCGTAGCTGTAGGTAGGACGTGGACCGGGCAGTGGAGGGGACGCTGCGGATCTCCTGCACAGTGGCACGCAGATTTACAGCCGCCTGCCTGCCGGGGTACTTTGCTTTTCCCTCCCTGCCTTCCTCCCCGCTCCCCCTCCCACCCCTCCCCCTCTTTCCTTCCTTCCTTTTTCGTGGTGCTGGGGCCTTCACACTGGTCTGTACCCCCAGCCCTTTTTGATTTAGACAGGGTCTCTCTCAGTCACTAAGTTACTAAGTCATCAGGTTGGGCCCCAATTTGTGATCTTCCTGTCTCAGCCTCCCAGGGTGCTGGTATTACAGGCATATGCCATCAAGCCCAGCTGGTACTTCCTATTTCAGGGTTCACACAAAACACTGACCCCTTAAAGGTGTCTCATACCAGTGTCATCGGGATCCCAAAATACACACGTAGGGACTCTTTGGCGACAGAATAATGCAGTGAAACTGTCCAAACGTTTTAGACTAAAGAGGCACTGCTATTTGACAAGGCCCCTTACCTAACAATTTTCTTTGTAAGATGACATTGTGTCTTTACCCCTTACTAGGAGAAGCGGTTGAATAGGTGGATCATTTTTTTTTCCAGTACTGGGGATCGAACTCAGGGCCTTGTGCTTGTGAGGCAGGCATGGCACCACTGAGCTAAATCCCTGGCCCATGGTAGTTCATTAAGCAAGTAGGTTCTGACTGCTTACTGATTGATTCTAGTTTCATTGATAGCTCAATGAAAATGAAATATGCTTTTCCCTGATTTACTTGATGGGAAAATTCTTTTCTGGTATCAGAAATCGAACTCAGGACCTTGCGCTTGCCGGGCAGGTGCAGCACCACTGAGCTAAATTCCCGGGCCCTGCCTCATTTACTTGATCAGTGATCTCTGAAAACAAAGAGAAAAACGTGCTCAGCCTCTGAAAGGAAACAGCTGTAAAGCATAGAGGCTGAACAGGCAGACGCCAAGCTCTTTAAACAGAATGTCTCAGGACATTTAAGAAATGAACGCCGCTAAGAGTTCATCTGGTTTTAAGCTCTTCCTTTGTAGAGGAAGGCAAGTTGGGAAGCTCTGGTGGGTTGGATCTTGATTACTTGGTGAAGAGAAGGTGGAATGGTCAAGAAAAAATATAATCGTAGGAGAAAATGACAGCAGCTCTTGAGCAGGGAGACGGAACCAAATCTGATCATCCCAGACTTACTCGGGTGCTGCCAAGAGGCTGACGTGAGGGGACACTGGCGCCCACACGTGGGTCCTGGAACGGTTTCTCCACGAAACCCCTAACAGCATTTGTGAATGAGCGGGGTTGGCCACAGGGGTCACTGGGACTGTGACCTCCAACCTGTGGGACAACTGTCCTCAAGGGTTGGCTTCTTAGGCACAGGGCCGCCGTCAGCTAACTGGAGGCACGGTGGGGCCACTGACCTTCGCGTCTTACTGTTGCCCGTGGCTTCCGGGTGGGACATTCTCAGACTCGGGTTCCCTGACCACTGAGGTGACTCCAGGAGGGAAGGGCACTGAAGGAGCCTCCCGCAGGGAGATGCTTTCCTTCCAAACTCACTCCAGTGGGTTTTTTGCTACGGATCAAGTACTTGAATGAAATCGCACCATCTCGAGGTGAGGTTCGGGGTTACTCACAGGAGTCAAGGCCTGTTCTTGGTGCTGGCTCTGGTCCAGTTGCGGGATGTCACTCACCCACAGTTCTGTGCCCATGGCGCAGAGAGGTCGCCTTGGAGACCAGGGAGGCCATTGTGACCCTGGCAGTCAGGATGTCCTGCCGCTGGCCAGCTCACTCGGCCACCCCACCAGCTCCCTGGGCCCCACCTGTGGCAGTTGGGTCCCTGGGCTAAGCTCCACCTACCCAGAGCCACAGAAGGGATGGGAAGCTACTGGCCCTTGAGAACTTTTCTTTTTAAACTGATTGATTATGTTCATTGTGGGGAGTCGGTTCATGCACGTAACACATCTTGATTCTTTTTCTGTCCTTTACGCCTCCCATCCTTTCCTGCTCCTTCCAGTCCCCTTCCCATTTGTAAAAAGTCTATTTCCCATTTTTTCTTCTTTTTTTCTTGCCCTTTCCCTCCACACACTTCCTCTATTTCTTGTTCTCCCTCCCATTTGAAAAAGATCACCCTACTTCTTATTATCAATCTTTATATTTTGGGTTTCTCATATAAGAGAAACCATGTGATATTTAAGTTTGAGTGCCTTTCAGTTAGTATTTTTTTTTTTAGGCAGGATCTTTTTGTAGTTCAGGCTGGCCCTGAACTCACTATAGCCCAGGCTGGCCTTGAACTCTAGGCGATCCTCCTTCAGCCTTCCAAGTGCTGGGATACAGGCATGCACCACCACGTCTGGCTTTCAGTGAGTATTATGGTCTCAAGGTGCATCCATTTTCCTACAAATGACTCAAGGTTATCCTTCTTCATGGCACAGTAGTACTCCATTGGCCCTTGAGAATTTAGAACTCACTGTGTTGAGGGCTCTTCATTGGGTATAAATGTATCACCAACTTCTGAAGCTGTATGAACAGTTTCTTTAGCTAGGAATTTCAATCCTATTCACTACTCAGTACTGAGAGAGAAAGCAATCTCTCAAATACACAAAGATAAACTAATATGGAAATTCCATCTTCAGTTGCTACATTTTTGGTCTGTAATTAAATTCGAATGTGACATATTAATATTACTTTTGTTCAATGTTATCCTGGCCCTTTATGCCTTAGTTTTGTTATTCTTTGTGGGCCTTCTCACTGAGCTGTGTTCTCAGCCCTTTTTGTTTATTTTGAGACAGGGTCTTGGTAAGTCACAGAGTTACCCAGGATAGGCTCAAACTTGGATCCTCCTGCCTCAGCCTCCCAGAGGGCTGGGATTATAGGCATGTACCACAACTCAGAGAATTAACTGAAGTCAAACTCCACATTTTTGATTTTTAAATTGCTTCATGAGACTTGTGCTGACTCCTTTCTCTGAATCCGTATTTTTCTTGCTAACATAAGAGATTTATTGCCCCATGCAAGGTGTCTCTTGGAAAATCCTTCCTCTCATCCTCACTGCTATCTTGAGCCGCTTGCTCTAATGTTCTAGTGTGTGGGTGTTTTGCTCAAGCATCCAAGCAAGAGTCCAAAACTATAGCTCATGGTCATTAAGGATTAATACTGGGCTGGACGCCCAGGTCATCCCAGCACTCGGGAGGCTCCAGCAGGAGGGTTGGGAGCTCCAGGCCAGCCTGGGCTACATAGTGAGATCCTGTCTCTAAAAGCCAAAAAACCAACCAAACAAAAAAATCAATGACCCAATGATTACAAAGTGACTGCTGTGGTTTAGATGTAAATGACGCCCAGAGCCTCACATGTTTGGAAGGTGACTGGGGTCCCTGGAGTGTGGCCCAGAAGGGTTATTTCCCTTCCTGCTGCCCACTTCTCCACACCCATCTGCTGTGCTGCTTCTTTGTTGGACCCAGGGGACCCTGGACTGAACTGTGAGCCAAAATAAACCTGTCCTCCTTAAGTTGTGGCTGTCAGGTTTTTATTTTATCCCAGCAATGAGAAAAGTAAGCAGGACAGCGATTGTGAAATGATGGAGAACATTTCTCAAGAACGCAAGTGTGGCTCTGGGAGTCCTCCTGCTCCACAGCATGGACCAGCGGCTGAGTTTTCCTGAGGCCATGGCCTCCCTGGCTGAGCCGTAAGTGCTCCCAGCCTGACGCCAAGGGGACAGTCGCTGTCTTCCATGGCTGGCACGACAGCAGGGGAGAGGGCCGAATCGGAAGCTCTGCAGTGGACACAGGTGGGCTAGGAAGTGGGGTGCAGAGAGGACAGTGCTGCATATGTTGTGCAATGGCCCTGTTCACCCCACTTTAGCTCCAGATGAGCCATGTGTATATTGGGTAGTTGAATAACCCCATGGCCTGTTCTTGTTTTTTTTTTTTTCTTTTAATGTCCACCTTTGAATGCTCATTTCAATAGGCTGTCCTCCTCTAGTTAACATTAGGTTTGGGCCAAGTAGGGTGGTGCTGGCCTGTAATCCTAGCACTTGGGAGGCTGAGGCAGGAGGATCGCCATGAGTTTGAAGACAGCCTGAGTTACATAGTGAGTTCAAGGTCAGCCTGAACCACAGAGTGAGACCCTGTCTCAAAAAACAAAACAAAACAAAAAAATCAGGTTTGGACCTTTCCAGGTACTCATATAGCCCTTAGAATATTCCTTTTCATAGTCCTATTCAGGTGGGTATCCGTGTGAATGACAGATAATACAAATGGACTTTTATCAACAAAAAGGACCTCTGTCCTTAATCTTTAAAATAGTCAATGAGCTCATACTGTGTGATCAGCAAGGGGCCTTCAGCCACCCCAGCAGCCACTCAGATTCCCAAACCTCCGCCCGCAGCTGTCCACCCACCAGCGAGTACGTGCTCACTTCCCTCCCACCATGACCAGCTTTATTTTGGGGCGTGCTGAGCCTCTGGACTTTAAAAATATTTTTTAAATGTTCATATTGAAGTGAAGCCATAACTGGTGATAGAGGTGAAGTTTGGAAAGGCCTGAAACCGAGCGCTAACTTCGCCCTGGAGGCTGGGGCTCTGCCAGTCGCCAGTCGGAGCAGGATCACTCGGAGCCCCGGGCGTGCTTATCGGAAGCTGCATCACAAGCCGAGCTAGCTGAGGGTGACAGGGGCCACCCCATAATGTTGGAATTCAGATAAAAGCTGGGCTTCCTTTTTCAGGCAATAATTTCCAAGTGTCACAGGAAGTACAGTGTAGTGGCCGGCTGGCCAGCTGTGCGTACACCTGGACCCCAGCTCTGCAGGGTTTGCCCCTTAAACAGGCCCTTCCTGAGGTCTAGCGCCAAGGGCCATCTGCTCAAAGGTTCATCTTTGCTGGGAGTGGCACACACCTGTGATCCTAGCTGAGGCAGAAGGATCGCCATGAGTTCAAGGCCAGCCTGGGCTACAGTGAATTCAGGGCCACATGAACGACATGAGAGACCCTGTCTCAAAAATAAGTTCATCTTTATGAGAAGTGGGGACCTTTGGTAGCATTTTGTCCTCAGCCTCCATTGTATAAAAATTAAACTTCAGATATGAAAACCTTCGAAAGTGTAGATTTATTAAACTAGATAGGACCAGAAGAATTCTAATTCACACAATTAGGACTCATATAATTCATATAACAGAGGATTGCATTTGAAGCAACCTAGAGAATAAGAATGCAATCTGCTCTTCACCTTTCAGAATGACATTTTTCTACAGGCAAAGGATCTGAATAGCTATTTCTCCAAGGAAAATACTCAAAATGCCAATAAGCTCATGAGAAGATGTTCAACATTAATCACCAGGGAAATGTAAATCAGAACCACATGGAGCTGCCACTTAGATGCCCACCACTAGGCCAGGGTGTGGAGAAATGAGAACCCTCTTACAATGCTGCTGGGAATGTAAGATGGTGCCGCCAGTCTGGAAGAGAGGTTGGCTGTTCTCAGAAAGTTAAACAGAGATATGTTTGACCCTGCAAGGCTACTCCTGGGTGCACGCCTTCAGAAAGAGAGAACACGTCCATACAAAAACTAGTATACATGAATGCTCACAGCTGCATGAGTCATAAAAGCCAAAAAGTGGAAACAACTCAAATGCCATCAGTTGATGAGTAGATAAATAAAATGTGGTCAATCTCATCGAATGAAGCATTATCCCACAATAAAAAGGAATGAAATTTTGGCAAGTGCTACAGTCTTGGATGATCTTTAAAACCGGTATGCTAAGGGAGTGGAGAGAGTCATAAAAGACAACATCAGGGGCCAGGGATTTAGCTCAGTGGTTCCACCGCCTGCCTTGCAAGTGCAAGGACCCGAGTTCGATCCCCGGTACCAAAAACAAACAAAAAAAAGACAACATTGGATCCCAATTGTATGAAATAGTCAGAAAAGCAAATGTATAGAGACAGAAAGTAGATTAACAGTTGCTTAGGGTTAGGGGATCAAGGGGGAGGAGAATGATAGTTAAAGAGTATTTTTACAAAATTGATCAATGTGTTCTAAAATAGATCATGTTTATGGTTGCAGAACTATGAGCATATAAGTATGAGGCCCTGGGTTTGATCCTTAGCACTACAAAGAGAGGAAGGGAGGAAGAAGGAAGGCAAGGAGGAAGGGTTAGGGAGACAGAGAGAGAGAGAGAGAGAGAATACGAGATTATTTGTCTAGGTTTCCCATCTCAGTTTTTAATTATCTTGGCTGCCAGAAAATTATTCCTTGTATTCAGCCTTATTCATTTTGCTTACCCTAATCAAAACTTGTTTTGTATTTGGTAGAGCTAGAGAGAAGTAAAAAATTTCCATTTTCTGAAGGATAAGTTTCCTACAACTAAAAGTCATTAAATAAACCATTTGGAGGCAGCAATTGCAGTGCCTCTAGCCTCTTCTCAGAGGCTCTATTTTGAAGCTGTTGCTCACTTTTCTAACTCTTGGAGTTGCCAACCACTCCAGCATCAGATCCTCCCTCTCTAATGAGAGAGTGTTCGACCAGATCTCAAAGACCCTCTCCAGCTCTGAAGTTCGGGGATAAGTGTCAGTTTCCTTAGAGAAAGCTTGAACAAATAAAAATGAACATGTTTTCTAAACCACAGAGAGCATACTGGTAACCAGCTATGAAAAGAAGCCGGAAGAGGACTGAAGCAGCCACACTTTGAAATCAGCAATATCAGGTGGGCAGGAAAGGACCAGGAGCGAGGAGCTCACCGTTAGGACACAGTGTGAGAGCTGGGGCAGTCACATGACCCCTTGCGTTCATTGTCTTCCATGGACAGTGGGCATCATGTATCTGCCTACTTCTGTCTAAGAAATGTTCCATAGAGTGTCTTTTTTTTTTGGGACACGGGAGAGAAAACGGGACACCGCGCACGCGAGACACGGGGGGGGAAACAACGAAAAAAAACCCCGGCCAACCCGAAAAGGGTTAAAAGAACGGCCAACAACCTAAAGCAAAAAGTACAAAAAAAAAGGTTAAGGAAACCAAAAATGCCGGTGGTGCCGCCCGCCGCAAAAACCCAAAGAACCCAAGTCCAACCCCCAGAACAAAAAAAAAAAAAACAAAAATAACGGTTTTTTTTTTCTTTAACATTAACAAGTTTTTATTAACTATTACTACAAAGGACATCTTCGAGAGGGGAGGTAAAGTTTATGATCATTGAGTAAACATCTTTAAGTAACAGTCTTTTCTACCAGTAACGGGGGTGGGGTAGGGGGATGGTAGAGGTGCCGACCAGCTTATAAACACTACTGCTCTGTATTCAGTTGGTACACTAAA
>NW_004624793.1:13047763-13071767 GCF_000247695.1 Heterocephalus glaber
CCATCTCATTTCCCTTTGGGGTTGCTGTAGGTGATCTGGGAGTCTGGTTTTGAGACCTATTTATGTGTTTTCTCATTTTGACTGGGGCAGGGGGCTCTTAGCGCCTGCACGGATTACCTCCTCTGAGCTGGGTGAGGTGGGACAGGGGCCGGGAGCAGCGGTAGGGATGGTGGCCCAAAAGCCCTTTCCTTTGGGCTGGGAGCAGCTGGAGGGATGGTGGCCAGGAAGCCCCTTCCTCTGGTCCAGGAGCAGTGGGACAGTGGCTCAGAAGCCCCTACCTCTGGGCTGGGAGCAGCGGGACTCAGTACCGTGGTCTGGCGTTCCGGTGTCCAATGCGTCTTTGTAGTGTGGAACCAGGTGGCTGTACAGAGGAGCGGGGGAGGGGTCCAGTGGATTGTTGCCGGGGTGCAGGCTGATTCAGCGTGTTCTGGGCTACTCGGGACCTCGGTAGGGTGTGCGCAGACCTGCCTGTCTGCAGCCGCCTGATTCGACGTCCCAGAATTACTGTTGTTGAAACAATTCTTCCCATGGAAGATACATATGTTATCTACTTTTTTGACTCATTTTACTTTGGAACCAGCATCTCCTTTTAAACTTAGTGAATGTGGTATAGTGAAATTTAAAGTAAACAGGAAAATGAGAACTTGATGAAATTATGATTAATGTGAACAATACCAAGAACATTTTAAAAAGCAAGGAAATATTTGCCTTTCAAACTTGGCTGTGGAAAAGTTGTGTTAATTATAAAATTGTTAAGCATTTTTCTGTTTGACCCTTCCCCTACCTCTATATTGATTCTGCTGTTAAGTGGTCTTTTCTCTCTGGTTAGATCTTCGAAGCTGAAGGTCAAGGGACCATATCTAATCTCTGCAGTGTGACACTGTTATGCCTGTGACAATACCATGTCCCTGGTATTTGCTCAGTAAATAATGAGGCTATTTGTTGTCTGGTAATGAAAGAGGTTAAACTGCTAAATGTAAATAAGATAAGGAAAAATTTGCAGACTAGAGAGAATCTTCTGAGAACCATAAAGCTAATTTAAAGCATCTTAGGCAATGACAAGTATTGTATGATAGTCATGAGATCAATGCCATAATAATGAGACTTAGAAAACTGAATATTGAACATCAGCTTTCACACACCTGAACAGAAAGCAGGTGGACTGGATGCTTTTCCCAGTGATGCTACTTTTGCTTGAAACAGTATGGAAACTCTTCTGTTTGGAATTTGCCTAGAGCAACTGCCAGGTTGCCATCTGTTATGGCTTAGATCTAGAATGTTCTCCCCAAAGGGCTCCTGTGTTCAAAGGTGCAGCTTTTGGAAGGCAATTGGATCATGCGGGAGCTGTACTCATTAGTGGATTAATCCACCGATGAATCCATAACTGACTTCCTGTTGGGAGGTGGGGACTACGCAGGGAAGAGGCAGGTCCTAGAAAGGGTGACCTAGAAAGGAATAAATCTCTCCCTAGCTCTTCCTTTCTCTACTTGCTGTCAGGCATGAAGGAAGCAGCTTTCCTCTATAGCAAGCCCTTCCACCATGGAAGGGTTTCCACTGGGCCTGACTCTCCCGACCATGCAGAAGGTTGAGGAAGAATCAGATAGAGACTGAAAGCATAGAAGCAAAGTTGTACTTTTATTCAGCAAGCATGCAAGAGTACAGCTGCCTTCTCTCAGAGAGACAGGCAGGGGTGCCCGAAACGGAGCCACTGTTGGGGGGGGGGCTCAAGATGCTGGTTTTATAGTAGTTGGGGCCTATCCTGCCTCTGGGCTGAGGGTGCCCCTACTCGATTGGTTAATGATTAACTTAGCTCATTACCAGGGACAGCAGGGAAGGGTCTTTTCGGGGGCCTTTTACATCTTAGGGCCAAGGTTCTTTTTCCTTTTGATCTTAGCAAACAGAGCTTTGCAGGATACAGCATGAAGAGGAGGTGCAGCTGCAGACTGTCAGCTTTTCACAGATGGTTAAGCCTGTTCTGCCAGCTATCTGAACTTCAACATGTATGTGGAGGGAGTGTCCCTCATCTCTCCCTGCCTATGGGTCTCTATCCCTACAAACCTGGCCACCAGGGAACAAAACCTCTGGAACTGTGAGCCAAAGTAAACCTCTCCTCCTTTAAGTTGTGAGTGTCAAGTATTGTGTCTCAGTGAGGAGAAAGTGACTGAGACGCCATCCTTCAGGAGGATCAACATGATGTGGGAATGGTGTTTCTTTTTCCTCTCTTGCAAGATGTTGAGTTATTACACAGGATGCCTTGGACAGGTAACAACAGCACTGTACTAATTATTATCTAACTGGAGTTGGACCCAGGCCTTCCTGAGAGGAAGAAAAGATGTGCATGGAGCTGAGATGGGGATTGTTCCAGACTCTTCCAGCTGTGGAAGGCCTTCCTAGAAAGAGCCCTTGTTGATCTGAGGCACTCAGAGGCAGCACGAGGACATGCACACCTATGCCCGGCCATGAGCGTCACATGGCTCTGCATAGCTGGAAGCTGCTTTCAGGGGTCTGTCCTCCTGTAGATCACCTGGAACACTGCTGCTGTTGCTGGGAAGCTCAGTCCAGGACAAGGAAAACCATGGCCGTTCCCTAGCACAGCAATGACTCTGCTCGCCAGCGGTAGTGGGTGTTGCTGGCATTGGCCAAGGCCCTAGCCACTATCTAGGGCCGGGACCTAGGGTGTTCGGGTGGACAGGGCCCAGGCTGTCCTGAGGCTGTGACCTGCTCCCGAGGAGTGGGAGATCCACCTTCTTGCCTCTCAACTCCTCCCGGCTTTCTCTTCCTCTTTAAGGTGGTCCAGCTTCCTCCCAAGCTTTTATTTATGGATGAATTTCAGCCTGGTGTGGTTGCCCAGCCTGTAATCCCAGCACTCTGGGAGGCTGAGGCAGGAGGATAGCAAGTTTGAGTCTAGCCTGGGGAGCTTAGGGAATTCGTACCTCAGTGTGAAGCCCCTGGGTTCAATCCCCAGTACCCCAATTCTCCAACACACAAGAATTTCCTAGGCTGCCCATTCAGAAATTTGAATCAAATAGGCAGGTATGTCACTAAGTTGCTCAGTTACCCAGGCTGGGCTCAAATTTGTGATTGTCCTGCCTCTGCCTCCCTGAGTGTTAGAATTACAGGCAAGCACCACTATGACCAGCAGAGCCATGATTTTTGACTTCAGAAAACAAAAGGGAGAGCAAAAAGCAGGCTTTGCATCCCCCCGCCCGCCCCCAGCACAAAAACCAGGTTTTGGCTTTTCAGACAACAATTACATGTTTGGCTCAGTGAGAAAAAACATGAATGTAGAAATATGGAGATCATGTGCTCATAAGGCAGATTATAAAGCATGTGCAAAATAAAGTCATTTTCAGACCCAAAAGATTCTACATTTGATACCACAGTATAGTGGAAGTGGAAACTCATTATGTTTGTTATATATTTTGCACATTATATATTTTTTACAGTGTACAGATATTTTTCTTTCTGTATTAATAAAAATTATTTAAGGCGGCTGGGGATTTAGCTCAGTGGCGCTGTTTCCTGCCTTGCAAGCACAAGGTCCTGAGTTCCAACCCCAGTACCTCACACACACAAAAAATTTAAAATAATGACTATACTAATATGTTTCTCTCTTCTTTTTTTTTCATTTTTTTTTTTTGTGGGAGGGTTTGAACCTAGTACTTTTGCACTGAGCTATACACCCACCCTTAACCTACTGGAAGATAAACTAGGTAAAACTCTTGAAGTCATGGGTGTAAGCAAGAACTTTCTGAACAGAACTCTAGGAGATAGTACAGGAAACAGTACCAAGAGTCAACAATGGGATTGAAGCAGGAAACTGCATGAGATTCCCAGACAGACCACTCTGACACACGGAGAAGGAGCAAATCAGCTTTTAATAATGCCAGTGGCTCAGCAAGTGACTCCTGTCAGTCTCAAGAGCCCAAAAAGAAGTTTGTGCTCTTTATATTCCTCTTTTCACATCTACAAAGCTTAATTCCATTGGAGTTTCTCTGGGAATATAGCAAGCAGGATTTACACAAAGGAGAGCAGCAGAGTGGGGAAGAACAAAGAGTCCTGGCAGGACTTTCTGAGTCCCTTAAGCTCCTTTGGTAACAGATTAGAGAATTAGCATGGTTACTCAGGTGCATTCTACAAAAAGCATAGTTACCCAATTAACACAGAGATCAATTCCATATGGATGGGTGGTTGCCTCTCTCAAGATCATATCAAATTAAAAAGCTTCTGCCCAGCAAAGGAAACAACCAACAAAATGCAAAGACAATCTACAGAATGGGAAAAAAATTTTGCCAACTATTTCTCAGAGGATGGATATCTAGACTATATGAAGAACTCAAAAAAAAATTAGAACCCCCCCAAATAAAATTTTTTTTCTAATTTTGAGACAGGATCTCTCTAAATTGTTGAGGCTGTCTTGAACTTGGGATCCTTCTGCCTCAGTTTACCAGAGTGCTTGGATTATAGGCATGCACTATCATGTTTGGCTAAAATATTTTTCTTATTGTGATAAAAATGTACAAATATACATAACAACATAACAAAATTTAACTTGGGCCTCGCACTTGCTATACAAGTGCTCTACCACTAGCCACACCCTCAGTCTGATCTTAAATTTGTTTATTTTTGGACAGAGTCTCAATGTATAGTCTACACTGGCCTTGAACTCTGTGTAGCCCAGACTGGCCTCAAACTTGTGATCCTCCTGCCTCAGCCTCCAGAGTGCTGGGATTCCAAGAGTGTGCCACCACAGCCGGGATGCACTGTGAGCATTATTGAGAGTCCAGTTCAGTGGGATCAAGCACATCCAAGTGTTGTGCGATTTCCACCCCCATTCACCTCCAGGATCTTTTCATCTTGGAAAACTGGAACTCTGTACCCATCAGCACTCCCTCTCCACTTCCTCCTCTGGCTGGCACCCACGGTTCTACTTCCTGTCTCTGTGAATCTGACTCCTCCCAGTTCTTTATACAAGTGGAATCACACAATATTTGCCCTTCTGAGACTGGCTTCTGACTTCATGTCTTCAAGGTTTATCTATGTTACCTTTTGAGGGCTGCCGAGTGTTCCATCCTGTGCATGGAGCACACTTTGTTTATCCACTCCTGTGTTGATGGACACGGGGTTGCTTCCACATGTGGGTTGTTGTGAATAATGCTGCTATGAATGTAAGGGTAACTGATACAGTCTATCTGGAATCTGTTTAGGAGCTCAACATCTAAACACTGTTTGTTGTCCTTTATGTTCCTGTTACTTTTTTTTCAACCTGAGGTAATGGAAATGGAGGAAGGGAACGTCAGTGTGGAAGGGGAAGGTAATAAGTGAGGAGGAGTCTGGTGGGTGACAACCCTGTCCTACCTTCTGACTTAGGTGGGGGATACTTTTGAATAAAAAATCTATTTAGAAATAATTGTGGAATGCCCTGAATGCCCTACACCAGCTTTCCCACAACAATTACATCATGCATAATGGTAACACAGAGTGACATTGGTCCAGTGCTTGTGTCTAGTTCTGTGTCATTTGGTCATACGTGTGGTTGTGAGTATTCGCCACCACAACACAGCACAGAATGACCCTGTCACCCTTGCTCCTCATGCTGACCCTTTATGGCCACCCCCACTCCACCACTGCCCCTAGCCCCTGGTAACCACTAGTCTCTTTTCCTTGCATGTCATTTTGTCATTTTGAAAATATTCTCTAAATGGAATTGTATGATATGCAACCTTCTAAGATTGGCCTTTTTCCAATCAGGAGAAAGTCCTTGAGCTCTACCCACATTGTTGTGTGTGCCAGTACTTTGTTCCTTTTTTTGTTGTTGAGTAGCACTTCTCCGTAGAGATGTTCTGTAGTTTGTTCAGTTGTTCACTGGTTGATCAGCATTTTGGTTGTTTCCAATTTTTGGCTATTACAGAGAGCTATGATGAACATGATTATGAAGGGGTTTGTGTAGATTTTGACTTCACTGAAATAGTTCCTAGGAGTACAATTATGGGATTTTATGGAAAGTGGATGCTTGATTTTAGAAGAAACTTCCAGATTGTTTTCCAGAGTGGCTGCATGATTTTTACACTTCCAGCAATAATGCGTAAGAAAATCTAGTTTCTGTGTACCCTCATCAACATTTTGTACTGCTCTCTGTGAAAAAAAATTAATCGTCCTGATATGTGTGTGGTGATAGATTATCCTGGTTTTGAAAATTTTTTATAGCCGGGCATGGTGGTGCACACCTGTAATCAATCCCAGCACTTGGGAGACTGAGGCAAGAGGATCACTGTGAGTTCAAGGCCAGCCTGGGATATGTGTCAAGTTAAGGACAGCCTGAACTGCCTAGTGAGATCCTGTCTCAAAAAAAAATTTATTAGTTCATGTTTGCAGCACATAATGACTACATTCATCATGGGTATCTGGTGCAAGTATGTAACACATCTTTTTTTTTGGTACCAGGGATCGAACTCGGGACCTTGCACTTGCGAGGCAGGCGGCGGAACCACTGAGCTAAATCCCTGGCCCTATGTAACACATCTTAATTCTTTTTCCCTCCCTTTCTCCTCTCCCCCATCTGTTGGTTTCCTTCCCTTTTGCGAAAGGCTTATCTCCCTGTTTCCTATTATCTATCTTTATCTTGCTCTTTATTTACAATGTGGGTTTCTTGCATAAGAGAAACCATGTTAACCATGTCAAGTTTCTGTGTCTGATTTATTTCACTTCACATTATGGTCTCAAGGTGCCTCCATTTTCCTACAAACGATTTAGATTTATCTTTCTTCATGGCAGAGTGTGCAGCCTCTGTCTGCATGAATAGCACATTTTCTTATTTATTTATTTATTTATTTTTGCACATTTTCTTTATCCATTCATGTGTCGATGGACACGGGGTCCTCTTCCAGGATTAGCTGTTATGAGTTGCGGTGCTGTGCATGGGGTCAGCGTGGTCCCTGTAAAGGATTCTGTGCTTTCTTTGCACCCGGCGATGCTGAGCCTTGCTGGGAATGTAGCCTTCCGTCTTCTGACCTAGGCAGCGGTTACTATGGAGTTGGGTTTTAAATCGTGAGTAGATCCTTTTTACATAGCTTGGTGGTTGTTTCATATTTCACAGAATAGTAACTTAAAAAAGAAAAAGGGCACCAAGATTAATGTTTTGAGATATCCCTTTACATCTTTTTTTTTTTAAATGAAGCAGACCCAGGAAGGCACCACAGGAAGCTCATGGGGCATGGCAGGCAGTTGGGCGGGCTGTGTGAAGCCTAGCGGTTTCTACCTGACCACACTGCCTCTGTGCAGGACAGCCCTCCAGAAAGCAAGCCTCCTTCCAAAGCAGGCTGACTGGAATAATTTAAGCACTGAAAAAAGGAAAATTTAATATGCATATTCATTACATGGGCGTTTTATGTCCTGTGAAGTGGAACACTCATATCAGAGTAAGCTCAGTAGCAAGGAGAAATCCCTGCTCTGTTGCCAGTAGTTGGGAAGGGTTTGAAGAAGTGGAAATTTACCAGCCTTTTAAAAGGCTCCTTAGGCTGGAGGTGGTGGCGCATGCCTGTAAATCCCAGCACTTGGGAGGCTGAGGCAGGAGGATTGCTGCCAGTTGAAGGCCAGCCTGGGCTACCTAGTGAATCCAAGGCCAGCCTAGACTACACAGCGAGACTCTGACTTGGAACAAAACCCCCCTAAAAACATGAGGGCAGGGGTTTAGCTCAGTGGTTCCGCTGCTAGCCTCTAAAGGTCCTGAGTTTGGTCCCCAGTACCCCCCAAAAATAAAAACAAACAAAAAAGAAACCTCGAGGGCCAGGGATTTAGCTCAGTGGTTCTGCTGCCTGCCTCGAAAGCACAAGGTCCTGAGTTCGATCCCCGGTATCAAAAAAAAAAAAAAAAGAAACCTCGGAACCTTAGGATTCTTCGGAGAGGGAGAAGGGATGGGGCAGGACATTGTTTCTTGCCATTAGGTGGCCTTCTGTACAATGCCATTCTTTAATTAGAAAAGAGAGGTAGACAATACAGAGGACATTTCACATAGCATGCTGCATTCATTTCCTAGGGTTGCCAGGGCACAGTGTCACAAACTGGGAGGGAAACTACAGACAGATATTATCTCACAGTGTTTAGGGCCAGAAGTCTGAGGTCAAGGAAATTCAGTTTAAATATCTTAGGAGGATGCAAACAACCTGTTTCTGGAGTTGGCTTGTGGTTGTGTGGAAATGAAGACATGCTGGAGGCCGTGTCCCCCCATCTAGCTCTCCTGGCTCACTGAGAGCATCCTCCACACTCGCTTTCTGGCTCCTTTCTCCGATCCTCCTCACTCACAGTTTTGACCTAGATACTCTTTGTTGAAGCTAAACAGCACTGTTATAAGCACACTACATATGAAGCCAGGTGTGATGGCACATGCCTGTGATCCCAGCACTCAGGAGGCTGAGGCAGGAGGATTGCTGCAAGGTCAAAGCCAGCCTGGGCTACACAGTGAGTTCAAGGTCAGTCTGAAATGCACAGGGAGACCCTGTCTCAAAAAATCAAAACCAAACCAAGCAAATGCCCCTTACATTTAATTTTTATTAGTCCATGTTTGCACGTCATAATAATGGCTTCACCTGGGGACTTGGGACCTGTATATATATATCTGAATTCTTTTTATATCTCCTTGTCCTCCCTGCTCTCCCCTCCCTCCTTCCCTTGGGCTTTTATCATTTTTCTAACCTTATGAAGTAGGAATCAATGTTATTCCCATTTCACAGGTGAGGAAGCAAAAGGGCGGAGCAGCTAAATGACACGTCCACATTTCTAAGCTACTCCCCAGCGAGGAGAGCAGCAAACTCAAACATTCTGATTCTCGGGCCAACGTTCATAAGCAACAGGCTCATAAAAATAGAACAACAGCTGGATGTGATGGAGCATGCCTGTAATCCTGGCACTCGGGAGGCTGAGGGAAGAGGATTGCATCAAGTTTGAGCCCAGCGTGGGCTACATAGTGAGTGCAAGGACAGCCTGAACTACATAGTGAGATGTCTCAAAAAGCCCAACTGAAACCAAAAAACCCATCCCCAAACAAAGTAAAACAATTACAGTGAGGCTTTGCACAAACATGAGCAAAGTGCTTTCTACATTCCTTGGCATATGGTAGGTGATGTGTTACTTTTCCTTCTTTCTTATGTCCTTCTTCCTGTGACTTGTTACTTTGTGACCTAGGCATTATTTGAGAGTCATAGAGTTAAAGATAGGTATGGTTAAGAATTTATATGAAGTGTTGAGGTTGGCCAGTTCTTGGAATTTTTCTCTTGTTAGATTGAGAAAGAGCCCAAAAGAGAAAACTTACTTGAAAAGGTGACATAGTTTTCAACAGTGCTTCATTTCATTTGCTCCAGCTCTGCAGATTCTTAGTAATATGAGCACAAAGATGTTCATAGACTTCATGCTTTTTGACTTAGTTTCAAAGTTAAAAAAAAAATGCTGTCAAAACAATTTTGCCCACAATTATATCTTAGGGAAACAATGTAATTTTCAGCTCATATCCAGATTTTGGTAGCAACAAAATTTTTTGAAAGTTAAACCAGGGTGGAGATTTAGCTCAGTGGTGCTGCGCCTGCCTCACAAGCACAAGGTCCTGAGTTCGACCCCCACCACCACCACCAAAAAAAAAGAAGAAAAAGAAAAAAAAGAAAATTAATCTGAGAATGCTTTCGAGTGCGGAGACCATTCAATTTGGGATTTGGTTTTTCCTGACTTACAAACTAAAAAGTGAGGCTGTTGCTGTTTCATGGATGTTGGCAATAAATGAAGATTCCATGTCAGAGATAAAGGATTTGGGGACTTGTGCCAGAGCAGGAGCCTCTGAATATTTGCCTCAGATCTCTTTGCCACTGAGTCCTAGGGGACCTGGGGGCAGGGTGGCCGGGGTGTGTGCTGCCCATACAGCCAGAAGCACTGAACATGGGACTCCACCACTTTCACAGCAAGCAGTGAGCAAGCCTGCACCTCATCCCTGCAGAGACTGTGCCACTCGGGGGTCACCAGAGGAAGATATTTAATATAATGTATATATTATAATAGCCACCTCAGAGTCAGGTGTAGAAGAACGCAAAAGGCTGTCTGTGTGCTGGTGAGCTGAGGACCTAGTCAGAAGTCAAAGGCCTGGGGCTCACTGTAGAGTCCCATGAGAATCCATACAGGAAGCTGAAGGGTCTGTTCTGGAAGTCTGGAGATGGATGTCCAAAGGCCATGGCAAAGACTGGAGCTCCTCCACAGAAGCAGAGCAAGACTTCCTTCTTCTCTCCCTTTTTCTTCCATCCACGCTACAAGCCTATTGGTTGCTGCCACCCACATTTGGGCGGGACTTCCTTCTTCAGTAAGTCAGTCATCCAGACACTCAGAACTGCACTAAAGCGTTCCCCTAAGTTCAAGTTGACACCACAGTTAACCATCACACACCTTGCACATCTCTCAAGGTTACCAGCAGAAATAAGTAATCCTGAGAAGTGGCCTGAGAAAGAAGACAAACAGGGATGCGAAAACTTCATAATGGGAAAGCAATTGTTAGTGTTGACTGGCATAGCAATGAAGAAACTGCTACAGCCGTCTGGGCAAATGGCAATCAGTATCATGTAGTGGTGTAACAATATGCAAGACTTTTGTCTGTAGTAACTTGGAAGACAGCAAATGTTGCTAGTAAACTTTTCATTTGGCTAAAGAAATGTTGGAAATGTCAGTTTGTTGATCCTAAATGCAGATGATGGGGAATGAGAAAAGAGAGATGGGGGGGGAGCAATGTTTTAATTTGTAAGAATTTAGAGAAAATGTAAAGGATCGAAGCTTTTCAAGCTTAGAAATTACATTTGTCTATCATTCCTGATCTCTGTAGCCAGTAAGAGAGTCACAAAATGAAGCGAAGACTGGGCATAACCCCTAATTAAGGGGAGAGCTGGAACATCAGTGCCTTTTGGATTCTCTCAGTAGACAAAGGACATTGTTCCACTTCGCCTGACTTATGACCCAAAGTAGGAAGAGGCTTGTCTCCAAACCAGTTATAAATGTGACTTTTGCCACACCGAATAGACCTATAGCAAGCACAGGAAATCCACACAGATTTCAAGGAAATTTTACTAGGAAAAGCATTGCCAGCTTAGACTGAAAGGAGAAATAGCTCAAGGCTCTCTGTTGAGTAGGAAACAGACCAAGAAAGCTGCTCAGCTGTAAAATGGAACATTTTCTTTTCTGTTACATTTCTCTTCCTCCTCTTCTTCTTTTGGGCAGTACTGGGGATTGAACCCAGGGCCTTCAGACACCCCCAGCCTTTCTTATATTTTATTTTGGGACAAGGAAGGGGTGAGTAATGATTAGAAGTGGTCCATGGTGGCTTCTGAGGGTCTGGTAACGATCTATTATTTTTTTAATAGCAAAACATTTTTTGGTACATTTTATCCATACACAGTGATAACACACATCATGAGGAATTTGCACCTGTACATGATACATCCAACCTCCTTTTTCTTATTCCTCCCTCCCCATATGGGTTGGATTACACCTGTTCGTTTGGTGGTAACCCATTGAGCATTCATTATTTATTTATTTATTTTGGTTTTTTGAGACAGGGTCTTGCTCTGTACCTCAGGCTGGCCTTGAACCCACTGTGTAGCCCAAGCTACTTGTGCTGATCCTCCTGCCTCAGCCTCCCAAGTGCTGAGATTACAGGTGTGCTCCACTGTGCCCTGCAATCCGTTGATCTTTAGACTAAGATTTATGCACTCATCTGTATATATGATACACTCCAATGCAAACAGTTTTTAAAAAGAGAATCTCAAAAAGAATTTATGAAAGTATAAAACAGTTTTTTTTTCAAAACCCAGTATGCTCCAATTTACATATCACAGTGTGTTAGGAGAGAATTCACTTTTATTTTGTCAAATATTTTTTTCTTGAGACAGCTCTGATTTCTCTTGTACCCGAAGCCTGTATTTACTTCAATAAAATGTACCACATATGAGTAGCATCCTTGAATAATTTTTATATGTTATGAATTTCAGGAGAAGAGAACACATTGGCTGCAGATGATTTTGTATAAAGTCATCTTGTAGCCAGAGCAGAAGTGGTGGGAGGAAATTGCAGAGGATGAAGATAAAATAAACTGGGGACTGATTATGAAATAGCTTGAAAGTATGTAAGATTTTACACTTTATTTTTATGCCCAAATTTAAAAAATCAATCACATCGCTAATTTACAGAGACAACGAGATATCTGTGTTTAAAATGTCACAAGAGAAGTTGTTCTCTGGTCTCGTCTCTAAAAATGCCTCCAAGCAAAAGTAAATAGCTGGGCCAGGTGGCACATGCCTATAATCCCAGCTACTCAGGAGGCTGAGGCAGGAGGATCACATTTTTAAGCAGGCAATTTAGAGATCCTGTTTCAAAATAACATGAAAAAGGGCTGCCGGTTCAGCTCAGTGCTCCCTGGCTTCAGTCACCAGCATCTGCTCCCCCTCCCAGAAGCTGTATTTGAATAGACTCCGGACATCTGTATTGCTGAGCCATGGCAGGGAGTCAGTGGAGCAAAGCCAGTAGCACTTAGTCGGGAACAAAGGGGACGCACAGACCTGCCGTGTTTGCTAGGAGCAGTCTGCCAGTGAAACGGACTGAGAGAGAACCCTGTGTTCCATGCGGGATCGAGTCCCCTGTCTGCTTGGGGGTGGGAGAGAAGCAGACACTGAAATAAGCAAACCCTGTACTGAACCCCAGTGGAGCCCTGAGTCACAAGACCGTAATTGGGAGCCTAATATTCTGGACTTCTCCCACAATATTTGTGCAGTTATGCAGTATAAGAGGAAATCAATCAGCAATGATTAACAGAATTAGTAATTTATAACTTGCTACTTGGAGCCAATGCAGCAAGTGGCCATGGTGATCACACTAGAATGACATCAGAAGGAAAAATGAGACAGGGAGGAAGACAGAAATGGGTGAAAAGTTCTCCTCAGGAAAATATTGCCTTGGGCAACTGACAGCTGTGGTCAAACAGAGTCCCACTAAAACACTGAACAAGAGTGGGGCCTGGTGGCGGCTACCTGTAATCCCAGCACTAGGACAGCTGAGGCAGGAGGATTCATGTTTGAGGCCAGTCTGGGCTCCATAGTGATTTCAAGGCCAGCCTGGACAAAGTGAGACCCTGTCTCCAAATAAAAATTAAAATTAAAATTAAAAAGGACTGGGGATGTAGCTCAGTGCAAAGGCCTTATGTCCTACTCCAGTACTGCAAAAAGGAACGAAACAAAACAACAAACTAAAACATACTTAAACACAAAAAACTGAGAAAGAAAGAGTTACCACTTGATTCAGTTGTGTCTATAAAACACGAGCTCAAAGGCAAAATGGAGGAAATTCAGCAAAAGCATAGGATGGCAGAAAGAGAAGAAACATCATAAACTATCAGACTAAAGAGAAATAATATTTGCTCTTATAGAAATAAAGGCCTCAAGATAAGTGGCTCCAAGTAGCGCACAGAAGGCATATTGAGAAAAGTAAATACAGTGTAACATAAATGAGCATGTTTATGCAGGGTTACAGACAACAGATCTGTGGACGACAGAGATATTTAAGTATGCCCGTGAAGTATGATCAAGATAAATGGCAGTGTCTAAATTTCTACAAATTATTAGCTTGATCCTCCTCAAAATCCTCCCCCCAGCTTTGAACACATTAATCCCATCCTTTTTACCACTATCTGAAGAGAAGAAGTCCTTTAGGAGTGTCTTTAGTTGTGCTGTTGCGGCTGCCTCAATGTTTTGAGTTGATTTAAAACATTTACCTTTCATGGTCGTTTTGACTTGGGGAGGAGCCGGAAATGGCACAGTGGCAGATCTGGTGAGTAAGGTGGTTGAGGACACAGCTTCATGTTTTTACGAGCCTGCCTTTCCATTGGATGGCACTCAGCAGGAGATGTAATATTTTGTTGTCTTTTAAATTTTTATTAGTACATATGTGCAGAATATTCACCGTGGGAAGTTGGAGCACGTCCACAGCAAATTCAGTTTTTACTTCTCCTTCCTCTCCTCTCCCTAACCCTTCCCTCCATCTCCTGGTCCTCTTCCTGTTTGCAAAATATCTATCTTCCTGTTTCCTATTATCTTTTACTTAGCTCTTCAAATTATTCATACTTTAGATTTCTTATATAAGAGAAACCGTGCATTATTTAAGCTTGTGGGTCTGATTTCACTTAACATTGGGATCTCAAAGTGCACCCATTTTCCTACAAATGAATCAAGTTTATCCTTCTTTATGGCAGAGTGGTACTCCATTGTGTATAAGTATGTATTACCTTCTCTTTATCCACTCATCTGTTGATGGCCATGTAGGCTGCTTCCAAGATTTACCTATTATGAGTTGTGCTGCTATGAACATGGATATGTATGGATCAGTGCAATATGGTGTCTTTAACTCTTTCAGGAAGATACCTAGAAGGGGAATAGCTGGGTCATCAAATGAAATTTCTAGTTTTTGTTTTTTGAGGACTCTCTATTCTTATTTCCGCATTGGGTATACTAGTTTACGCTCCCACAAACTATGGGTTTTAGCTTTATATTTATACTTTTTTAGGGGGGGAGAGAGGCTGTCACTATGCAGTGCAGTCTGGCCTCGAATTTGTAATCCTTCTGCCTCAGCCTCCTGAATGCTGGGATTAGAGGTATGTGCTATCACACCCAGCTTCATCTTTTTAAATTTGCTTGGTGAAAGAAGATGCTTTATTGTGACTTTTATTGGGATGTCCCCATTTGAGATAGAGCTGCCTTTTCTTGCCTTAGAGCCATCTTTTTGTGTGTGTGTGTGTGTGTGCGTGTGTGTGTGTGGGAGGAGAAAGGGTCTTGATATATAGTTCAGACTGGTCTTGAACTTATGGCCATCTTCCTCCCTCAGCCTCTGAAAGTGCTGGGATCACAGGCGTGTGCCCCCATGCTTGGTTGTACTTTCCAAAAAAATCCTTTATAACTCCTACTTTATGAATCACTATTCATTTGCTGGTTATTTTTCTTCACTCTATTGTATTAGAAGGCATATACGTATATACTGAATACCAAGGAACCTTCAGTGCCAAGCAGTAGCTAGATTATATTTCATTATAATCTCAACATGGGAAGTGCCCCAAAGGAAATCTGCCCGAGCTTGCCATTCCACTTTCTTTTCTGAAGAGAGCTGGAAAATAGCACGAACAGATCTGATTCCCTTCTAATTCCCTAGGCCCTTTGGGAAGTCTAAGTCATCCCCAGGAAAAGGAGAGAGGCCCACAGAGGTGCTGGCCTGCTCTGGCGCTCTCTCTTGCTTTTGTAGTCTCTGTTATGAATGGGGGTCAAACTGCCCTGATAGATGCACCCAATGCCCTCTGAAGGCAAGAAGCAGAGTTAAAATCGGCAGAGCGATGTCTCACATTTCCTTGAGAAGGAGCAAACTGGCCTTCTGGACTCAGGAAGCGGGATCGCTGGCTTGCAGTCCGGTGGAGTGCAGTTGCACAGACAGACGCGATTTCAGAGTAAGGTGGAGTGGGACATGGTGGTGCATGCCTGTGATCCCAGCACTTGGGAGGCCGAGGCAGGAGTATCACTGTGAGTTCAAGGCCAGCCTGGGCTATGTAGTGAGACCCTGTTGCACGCCCGCCACCCCAACAACAACAACAACAAAAACAGTAAGGTTGATAGTGAGGCTGCTTACAGCTGATTATGGGATGTACTCATTTCTGAGCATCACTTCTTATTTATGATTATTATGTGATTGCATTGGATTGCAGGCATTTAGCAAAGTCTTGGTAAGTCCAGATTGAATGAATATTAAATATTATTGCCCTTTGCCAATTCTCAGCATGGAACAGAGTCTTAGAGGCTCCTCATGATTCTTCCGCTGTCCTCATAGGAGATGGTGCCCTGAGAGTTGGCAAAGCTCACGCAGTTAGCAGGCAGCAGAGGGAGCCCAGAGCTGGGGCTCCAAACCCATGCTCCGCTTTAGCACCACAACCTTGTTGGGGTCCTGCTTGCTTCCTGCTGCCCGGGTTAAACTCAGTTCCTCCCTGATCAGGCCCACCTTGCCCTCTAGCCATGGCCCCTGCAGCCACCCATCTGGGGGTCTCTCCAGAGCCCATTCCTCTCCCTTGGGTGGCGCCATATACTTTGGGAGGTGATCCTGGTGCAGGGCCTGTGCCTGGTTCTGAAACCACAGCCAGACCCTCTTGCTCGTGGCTGGGTTCTTGGCCAGGTGGCACAGAAGCATCGCTGGCAACTTCATCCAGGGCAGGAAGAGGAATCCCAGCCCTCCTGCTGGGTGGGAGGGGGAGATGCTCTGCTTTCTTTTCTGTGGGCTGAGCGGGGAGGCAGCTTGGAACAGTGACAGCCAATAAGGCAGACAAAGCTGGGCCGAGCAGAGAACTGGGTTGGAACCTTCAATTATGAGACCAACAGAATTCCTGTTCACCACTCCGTTTTCCCATCAGGTTCTCCGGCTCGATTGGCTTGATCGGAGCATCTAGGAAGTGCAGCTAGTGAGGCATCCAGTTCACTCCAGATGCAGCTGTAAAACTGGCACAATCACTGCTTTTGTTTTGTTTTGAAAGTTTACTTTTTTTTTCTTTTACTGCAATGTAATTTTCAGGATTGGATCTAGAGCCTTTGCATTGAGCCACACCTTCAGCCCATGTTTTTTGCTTTATATTTTATTTTGAGACAGAGTCTTGCCAAGTTGCTAAGCTGCTCAGCAGGGTGGGCTCCAATTTGCAATCCCCCTGCCTCAGCCTCCCAAGGTGCTAGGATTACAAGCATGTGTCACCATGACCGGATCAAACACACACATTTTCAGTGTTTGGTTCCATTGTGTGTGTTTGACAATTATTAATTGTGTCTTCAAACTAGAACTAAATATATGGTATTTCTAGTACCTGAGGAAGTGCTGTTCTGCCCCTTTCTGGCATAACCTTTACCGGTATTTGTTCCAACCAACCCCTTTCTGATTTCCATCAACATAGTTTAGTTTGGCTGGTTTCTGTAGTGCACATAAATGAAACCATAGAGTGGGAATTCTTTCCAATCTGGATTTTCTGGCCCAGTGTAATGTTTTTAAGGTCCATATATGTAGTGTGCATCAGATTTTCCCTTTTTATTGCTGAGCAGTATTCCATCGTATGGATATACATTTCATGGCAACTAGGTTGGTTTCAAGTTTTAGAATATTAAGATTAAGGCTTCTATGGACATTCTTCCTCGTTTTTTTTTTTTGGTACTGGGGATCGAACTCAGGACCTTGTGCTTGTGAGGCAGGCAGGGGAACCACTGAGCTAAATCCCTGACTGGACATTCTTTATATACTTGTATTTTTTTGTGGATATGTTTCTTTTGGGTGTTATATTCACATTTAAATTCTAGACAGGAAACCTTGACTTTTGGACAAATCGTGTAAAAAAAACCAAGTGGTGGAGGTACCTAGTTCAGCAGCGTCACTAAATTTTAGTGGAATTGTGAATTCTGCATTGTTTTTTGGTACCGGAGATTGAACTCGGGATCTTGCACTTCCGAGGCAGGCACGGCATCACTGAGCTAAATCCCCAGCCCTGGATTCTGTGTTACAGAATGTCATTAATGTGCACCTAATAGAAGCTCTCAGTACCTTACATTCTGCATCATCTCCTGTATTGTTATTTAGTTGCTGTTTAACCTCGTGCAAGTCACTTTGTCCTCAGTTTCATCACACATAATGTTGGAATTGAAAATAGCACTTCATCCATAGAGACTTTATGAGAATTAAATCAAATAGTGAACATAAAGTCCTTATCAAGTTGTCTGATACATGAAAGAGTGAAAAATATTGACTGTTATAATCATCCTGATGTAGCCTCATAAACAGCCCCATGAGATAAGAATTAATACCCTCTTTGCAGAAGACATAAGCAGTTCGTCCAAATTCCAGAATCAAGAGTAGGATTCAAATTTAGTTTACTTTGGTAGCCAAGCTGGAGCCATTTCCATGACACTGTTCAGGAGACAGGTTTGTTTTTCCTCCACAGAGTGTATCATTTAATCTTTATAGCAATCCTATCGCACGATTTCTGCCAATATGAAAAGAACAAGAAGGCTTGAAAGAAAAGAAAACCACTAACTAGAAAAAAAAAAAGTGTGCTGGTGATTTAGCTCAGTGGTTTTGGTGCCTGCTACGCAAGCGCAAGGACCCGAGTTCGATCCTTGGTACGCCCCCCAAAAAAGAAAGATAATAGAAAAAAAAAGTGTTAGAAGACAAAGTCTCAGGGAAAGTTGGCAAAGCTGTGGTTTTCTGTGCTTTTCACTCACAAGGTGAGCTGCAGATACCTAGAGATCTCTCCAAGCTTTGTAGGGTTCCAGGGGGTCATTTTGCAAATAATGCTAGAAATGAGGTTTTAGGCTTTTGCTTTTAGTTTTCTAAAAATGTACCCACATATTTCAGCTCTTTCTTCCTTTCTGTGGTGCAGAGTAATGATGGCAGAATTACAGATGGTGCCTCGCAGGAGTTTGTGGAAGATTTTAATAAAGGAATGACTTATAAAATTGTGGGCAGAGTGAAAGCAAACCAAAAAGGCATAGTAAGGGACCTGGGATGGAAACAGTATGGAGCTGTCACTGTCCCCACACTGGAAGGGGTCAGCAGCCCATCTAATGGATGGAAAATAGTGAATCTGTTACGGGGGAGCTCAACAGGAACTGGGCCCTTAGGGACTCAAAACCTTTGTGATGATTTGACAGGGTAGAAGGTGGGGAAAGAAACAGCCTGTTGTCTCTGATTTGTGGAGTGAGGTAAAAGAGCTATGAAACATAATTTGGAAGAGATAATTATTGTAAAATATTTGTTAATAAACTCTGTGCTAAAACCCTGTTTAAAACTTGTGTGTAAAACTTGTGTGAAATTGTTCCTGCTTCAAAACTCTGGGTGGGCCTCCTCCCTCTGGTGGCAGCAGCCTGCTCCCAGAGAGATTAGAATTAGCCTTGAAGTGTGTCTATCTAAGTACCCCATACCTAATGCTGCTGTACCACAGCCTTGCTACATTCTGTAATCGCAACTTATGCCACCCTTGCCTCCTAATGCTGCTTTATCGTGCCCTTGCCACACTGGTGTGTAACCATGAGTTAAGCTGCCCTGTAAAGGGTATTAAAAGGAGAAACTGTCTTACCTCATGGTCACCCTATAAGGACTCATTTCCTGAGGTTGGGCATTGCCTGGCAATACACTTTTTTATTTTACCCTACTCTGCTGTCTCTGGAAGGTCATTTTGACTCCTGATATGCCACAACAGGAGGTGCGGAGGAGGAAGAGGAGAAATGCAGTTCCCAGGTCTGCGAGGCATTTAGGAAGCACTGGGCCTTGTACACTGACTCCGAATGTGATTCTCACAGACATTTAAACCCCCATCCTCAAGATGTGGAAACAGGCTAACCATCTTAAGAACTTCTGCCGGATCACAGAGCTGGTGAGTTGAGATTTAAGCCTGGGTTTTGGTCAGTGCTTCTTTTTTTTTGGTACCAGGGATTGAACTCAAGTCCTCGGCTTTCGAGGCAGGCACCGAAACCACTGAGCTAAATCCCCAGCCCCTGGTCAGTGCTTCTTAATCCTGGCTGAGCATTAGTGTCACCTAGGGGAGGTTGTAAGCTGTTCTGGAGCCTCATCCTGAGGTCCTCTGGCATTGGTCTGGCCCTGGCCCGGGCAGCCTACTAAAAGTTCCTGAGGTGATCCTACCATGAAGTGGGGGTCGGGAACGGTGGTTTGGTTGAACTCCAGCAACTGCTGTGTTTACTGGAATGTGAGCTGCTATGGGCAGGGGGCTTGTGACACAGAAGTCGCTGGTACAAGGGAACCGCTGCAGTCCCAGAGACCAGGGGCATGCCCAGGGGATGCCGGAAGCAGTTCGGAGGAGCGAGGGGGACTCTCAGAGGACACAGATGTGTGCAGTGAGAACAGTAATGTCTTGGCCCAGTTTCCTTGCTTGCTGGCTATTGCTTGTAGCACTTCCTAGGATTAGCTAAGTTAATCCTTAGCGTCACCCTATGAGCAGGTGCACTTGTTGTTTATCTATGATCAATTAATCACTAATTCATTTATGATTTTCTTACTATAAGGTGAGCTCCATTTTGCAGGAAGTAAGTGTTTGAGTGTCTTGCTCTAGGGCCCACGGAGGTATAGGTGGGCTTGAATGCAAACAGTCCACCCTGGGGGCCCATGGGGAAGCACTATAGGAATTGGCAGAGGGGAGGCTGGGGACAGAAGAGGAAGACAGGCTGGAGTGAGTGGAGTCCCTGTTGGTCTTAGAGGGCATCTACGGTGAGCTGGGGCAGGACAGGCTCCTGACACTGCTCTCCCCTGGGATCAGACAGCATGCAGGAGGAAGTGGGGGCGGGCAGGGGCCCTAGTTGAGTCCTCAAGTGGGGCTGGGTCCCAAGCAGGGAAAGAAAAGGCAGGAATACTGTGGAAGCAGAAGTGCAGTAGTGATATAGGGTGTGTGATCTATGGGCCTCCAAATACTACAAGGGAAATATAACTCCCAACCGGCGAGATGTCTGAAACCCTGAGTTCATGTTCTCTAAAATCAAAGCATGAATTCTAGGAACAATGGAGATTAAGAGTGGGAAGGATTTATTGAGAGAAAGATAGTTTCTGCCTAAGAGAGACAGAAGGGGGACCGGAAGGTGGGTTGCCTGCAGACCCTGCATCTCAAGGGAGTTTTATGGAGCAAAGCCATGAGGTGAGCAGGTTCAAGGTCAGATAAAACTGATATATGGGAAGAGCTATAACTCCCAAATCTGCTAGGTATCTGAAGCGTGAGTTCGTGTGCTCTAAAATCAAAGCATGAATTCCAGGAACAGCAGATGTTAAGAGTAGGAAAAATTTAGGGCTGGGGATGTGGCTCAGTGGTTCGGTGCCTGCCTGGCAAGCACAAGGTCCCGAGTTCAATCCCCGGTACCAAAAACAAGAAGAAAAGGATCAACTTGTTGCTTTCTCACTGAACAATATTTTTCAAATATCCATATTCATACAGATAGGTCTAATACTTTTTTTTTTTCAGTACTGGGGTTTGAACTCAAAGCCTTCATTTGACCTACATTCCCAGCCCCACCTTCATTTTTGGGTAATTTTTATTTTAAGACAGGGTCTTGCTAAATTCCTAAGTTACCCAGGCTGGACTTGAATTTGTGTCCCTCCTGCCTCAGCCTCCCAGAGTGCTGGGATTGCAGGTGTGCATTGCCATGCCTGACTTAGTTCATTATTTCTTACATCTGTACAGTGTATTTTATTTGTTAAATTTTGTTATTACTTCAAGCTCTTATTATAAACAGTCCCACAATGAACATCTTTATGTTTCCTTGTGCAAATGTGTGGTGGCTTCTCTATGTTATACATGAGAAATAGAATGGTTGGATGGTAGAGTATGAACATTTTCAAATTTTAGATGCAACCAAAATCTCTATACCAATTTACCTTCTACCAGAGGTATCTCAGGCCGCTAGGGGCCCCTTTCCCTCCCACACAAAAGCCAGGTCCCCCGGAGTTGTCTAAATCCACACTCTCTTCCGCCTTCTTCATGCTCAGAATAGAACTGGAACCTGGCATCATCTATGGACCCCACCAACGCCTCTCCACCCTGCACCACACATCCTCTGCACCTTTGGCTCCCCCCCACCCACCCAGCATTTGCTTTGTGCTTCTTGTTGTCTTGTTTGTTCCTGGGTCAGAGCTCTCTGGTTGCTTTTTCATCAGCATTGAGTCACCCTTGGTGAGAAGATCTCATGACCCCTCCATCTTTCAGGTCTCTGCTAAAACCTCTGCTAAGTGTAGCTGTCTTCTTGGACCACCCTTCCTAAAACACTCACACCCCCGAGGCATCCTGACATGCGCTGTCCTTCTTCATTTTTGTTTTATTTAGATCATCTCACAGCCTGACATATTTGGTGTTTGTTTATTGGCCTCTTCATTAAGCTGTGAGCTCTGCAAGGGCAGGGACTTTGGCTCTTGTTCATTGCTGTATTGGCAGAAGCAGAATGGTGTCAGGTTAGAAAGGGCTTGCTGCTCTGGGAGGCTGAGGCAGGGGAATTACAAGTGCAAGCCCAGCCCAAGGAAACTTAGAGACTCAGCAAGACCTTGTCTTAAAAAAAAAAAAAAAGGTAAGTGTTTGGCCTTGTGGTCAGATGTGGGTAGCTGCGCCCTGCTCCATCTGGCTTGCCCTGCCCACTTGGATCCAGGAGACTGTGAGGACCTCCCCCCCCAGGCAGGCCCACCAGCCACCAGCTTGGCCACACGGGCACCTGTAAGAACAGCCCCCCCACCCCACCCCACCTCTGGCCTCTTGGCTGTGCACCTACCTGGTTCCACACTACAGAGGCACAGGGGGACAGAAAGGCCATTGTCCTGAGTTGCAGAAGTGAACAACAGAGAGAGGGCCTCTTTCAGGTTCCCTGATGAAAACTGAAGCCCACTGGAAAAGTGAAGAGAATCTCTGCAATATAGGCACACCAGACCACTGTACTTGGTAAGTTGGAGGGATCATCACCTCCCATTTGAACCTGGACTATTTTCAGGGGATGGACAGCTGGAGCCTGTAATAGAATCTTGCAGAGCTCAACCCTGCAGGAGGACAAGGAGCTCAATTTGGGACTTGTAGCCAGAAATCTGCCTGAATCTTATGGGTCTGTGACTGGCTTACTGAGACTCATTGACTTATAACTCACAGTACCAAAAACAAAAATAAGAAGACATTTAAGCAAGTCACAAACTCAGACTTCCACCCCACAAAAGGCAATTTCTGGGGAAAATGAGGTGGAAAAATCTGACAATCAACCACCTGGACATCCTGAACTGATAGCACAGGAAGTAACAAAACAGAGGAATGAGGATCTAGAAAAATTCAAAGCAGAAATAATCTCCCAGATAACTACAGAGATGGTGAGCAGAGTGAAAGACATAATTAGAGGCTCTAGAACAGAATCATGCTGGAAGCCATGAATGCCCAACATAAGAAAGAAACAGAAACCATGATTGCCCCAAATAAGAAAGAAATGGAATCCATGAAACAGATTCAAACAGACATTCAGGAGATTGAAAACTCCATTGAAAGCATGCCTAGCAGATTAAGGGAATCTGAAGATAGAATATCAGATGTAGAAGACAGGATTGCAGTGAAGGACCATGAAAACAGAGATTTCTTAAAAATTGTAGGGACTATGAGAAATCAATCCAGCAGCTGCTAGATGAGGCAAGGAAGAATAACATAAGACTGATAGGAGTCCATGAAAAAATAGGAGAAAATACAATTGACATAAAAAAAACTGTTCACAGAAGTAATAGTAGAAAACTTCCCAGACAGAGGTGGAGAATTGGACATACAGACAGTGAGGCATATAGAACTCCAACTAGCCATGATCAAAAAAATCTATGCTCAGACACATAATAATCAAGATCCCAGAAACCCAACAGAAGAACAAAATCCTACAGGCAGTTAGGGAAAAGAAACAAATCACCTACAAAGGAAAGCCCAGCAGAATCACAGCAGACTTCTCAACACAAACACTCAAGTCAAGGAGAGCCCGGAGTGAAGTATTTCAAGCCCTAAAAGAAAATAACTTCCAACCTAGACTATTGTATCCTGCAAAATTATCTTTCAAAATTGATGGGGAAATTAGATACTTCCATGACAAAGAACACCTGAGAAATTTCATGAACAACAAACCAGCACGCCAAACAATCCTAAGCAATATCCTAGAAAAAGACAATGAAGGTCACAACTCCATGAGGCCCAACAGAGGGAAGCCACCAGGAAAGGTAAGAAACTAAAGGGAAAGGGGAAAAAAAACCCCACCAAGAAATAAAAGAGCCAACAATAGTAAAACATCATGACAAGGATGAATAAATATCTATCAACTATGACTATCAATGTTAATAGTCTCAATTCACCAATCAAAAGAAATAGACTGACAGAATGGATTAAGAAGCAAAATCCAACAATATGCTGTGTACAAGAAACACACCTAACTCAAAA
>NW_004624793.1:13074997-13112546 GCF_000247695.1 Heterocephalus glaber
CCCCCCAAATTCAAAGACCCAGTTCAAAAATGGGCATCTGAAATGAACAGACATTTCTCAGACAAAGAAGTAAAAGCAGCAAATAAATATATGAAACATGTTCAACATCACTGGTCATTTGAGAGATGCAGATGAAAACAACACTGAGATTCCACCTCATCCCAGAAAGAATGGCTGTTATAAAGAAATCATCCCATAACAAATGCTGGCAGGGGTGTGGGGAGAAAGCAATCCTTCTCCACTGTTGGTGGGAGTGCAGACTGGTGCAGCCACTGTGGAAATCAGTGTGGAGATACCTCAAAGAACTAGGATTAGAGGTCCCATTCGACCTAGCTATCCCCCTCCTATGTATCTTCCCCAAAGAATTAAAAGAATTACACCACAGTGATATATGTGCACCCATGTTTATATTGGCATAGTTTGTAATAGCTAAAGCTTGGAAACAATTCAAGTACCCATCAACTGGAGACTGGATAAAGAAGATGTGCTTTTTTAATAAAATGGAATACTACTCAGCCTTAAAGAACCAGAAACTAGAGACATTTATAGCTAAATGGATGCATATTGAGGCCATCCTCTTATGTGAAATAAATAGGACACAGATGTGTAAATACCAAATAGTTTCTCTAGTGTGAGAAACTGATAGTGTAATTAAGGATACACACGGATGAAATGGCCTAATAATATATTTCTCAGATTGTGTTTCCATCCTGTGTCATATGACTGTATCGAAATTTAAATTAGAGAGAAGTTTGGCTTATGTGGAGTCTGCTAGCTAACTGGAGTTTTTTTTTTTCTAGACCACTATTTGTTCAATGTTGGTTTTGAGGATCTTTCTGAAACAAACCACATCCTCTGGTGTCTTGTTGGTACGTGAGATGTTTTTTTTTAAGTTATATGGAAAAATGTTTAAGTGCTTTTCAGTTTTGTTTTGGTTGAGTTCTACTGTATTTGAATATTATTGTAGTTTTTTCTCTTTCATTGTTCTTCTTTGAATGATTTTAATTTCTGTATGTGTGTGTGTTTGATAATAAAGTTATTTTTAAATAAAAAAACCCCTAAGGATGTATCCTCCAGTACTGAGGGAAAAAAAGCCTTACTGAATGTTGAAAGAATAAACAGTTCTGAAAGCCAGGAGACAGAGGAATCATTTGTGGGTCTTAGAGAGACATAAAAAATCTTCGATTGCCCCACCTCTCAGGCCCACGCTCTTGTTTTGAAATACGTAATTTACTGTAACAAAGTAGGCACTATTTAGAAAAGACTGGAGAAGATACAGGAACATTGGAATCTGAAATCTGCTCAAACAGTTTCCTTCTCTTCTTTGTGCTTATAGGGGAGCCGCATTAGTCAGAAACTCCCATCAGGGTCTTCAGGAAAGTGGGAAATGAACTTCCATCCATGATTCTAAGTCATAGTAACTGGGGGTTTTCTTACAATAGCCATCACCTTCCCACTTAATATGAACTTTTACAGACCCAGCTCCAAGGCAGGTTCTGTTTGTGTGAACTGGTTCCCAACCTTAGGGAAATCACAGAAAGAGGAAAGTAGAGAGAGATAAATAACATAAGACGAATATGAAAATTGTGCAGTAAAAAAATACGTAATATTCTATGGCAATGCAGCTGGAAGCACACAGCCAGGAAAAGGCATGAGAACTATGGTGACATAGAGGAAGAGCTGGCATTAGCTCTTGTCACAAGCCTCTCCCACTACTCCCTTCCAGCCCTGGATTTTCCCTTCTGTCTTGAAAGCTTGCACCTTGCTTTATAATAGCCAGAGAAACTGGACTAGAAAAGTCAGTCATGGGGCCTACCTCACTACAGTCCCTTTCCAAGGACTTGTCCCCTTCTTGCCCCTGAGCTAAGGGAAGAGGGCCATTGCCCAGGTACAAAGATGAGTGCATCTTTCCTCCTCATCAGATCATAGGCAACCCTACCTCCAGACTGAGCAGAGTCCTTTGAAGTGGTCTGATGCCACACACAGCACCAAGCAGTGATTAACAAGGCAAACCTGATCCCCCTCTCTCAAAGTTGAATGGGGGCTCTGTGGCCAGGAACCACACCCAAAATCATCCAGTAGAGCTGCCCCACAGGGTCACTGCCTCCGTAATGTTGGCAGCCTCTCCATGGAAGGGCTGCTTCCATCAGCAGGCCCATGCCAGACTCCACTCTGTCCGTCCCTCCCCCTCCCCTCCCCTCTCTCTCTTCATTTTGGCATCATGTTTAAGAAGTGTTGGCCAGGGCTCCCCTGGGAAGGCCCCGCTTCCAAGGTCACCCCCATGCCATGTGTTAGAGGGTCCACTCCCCACCAGCTGCTGCAGGAGGCGGGGTCTCAGTGGAAGTTGGCAAGAGGCCACCATGGGTGGCTCAACACAGTGACTTATATCAGCCAGACCAGCAAACCCAGGAGGCAGGAAAGCCTGGTGATGGCAGGGCAGTACCCCTGGGCTGTGAGGCCCTCCCGCAAGTGGCCAATCCCTGGATAACGTCCATTGGAAGCTGGGTTCCAATTCTGGCCCATGCACATGGTGAGGGACCACTGAGAGCCAGGTGATAGAAGAACTAGTTACATTTTAAATTTAGTTTACAAGCTTGAATTGTTATTTCTTACCATTTAGATGAAACCAAATGGTAATTTAAGAGGATGCCATATATTGTGTGGTAGAGAAATCATCTGAGCAGTTGGTAAAAATAGCAAAGAAGACTTGATTTAACACAGAGCAACATGGGAGAGAGAACGAACTCAACTCTAAATGGAGAGGGACACGGGATTTACCGCCAATGGGCAAAGTTCAGGGCATGCTGAGGGCTTGGTTAGGTACCCAGGGGCCAAGGGGAGGAACCAATTAGCTTCCAGGGTGGGGGAGAGGAGCTTGGTTGGATATCACGTTGGGGAGATTTTTTTTTTGTTCTTTTTTTTGAAGCAAGGTCTTGTTATGTAGTCCAGGCTGGCCTTGAACTCACTATATAGCCCAGGCTTGCTTCAAACTCATAGGGGTCCTCCTGCCTCAGCCTCCCAAGTGCTTGGGATTACAGGCAGGGGCCATCACCTGAGCTGGGGGGATTCTTGATGAACTGGCTGAGCAGGAATCCTTGCTAAAACTGAGCTCAGCAGGCCAAGACCAAGGTCCAGGGAAGCCGTGGGCTCAGTGAAGGGTGCCTGAGGTTTGCTTCAGGAGGGAGTTGGTCTCAGCCCTCAGCCTCTGCGCACCTCTGGGACCCCCAAGACCGGCTAGCAATCACCCATCTCCACACTCGAGGGTGAGGCTGTCGTCCCACAGGGCTGCTGTCTTCCTACGAGTGGCAGTCAGCAGAGCTGGAGAAAGGGCTCCTGAGCACACAGGGAGAAGACAGCGTCTGCAAGCCTGGAAGGAACCTCAGAGAACTGAATTGGTCTGCACTGATCGGGACTTCTGCCTCCGGGACTGTGAGAAACAAACGTCTGCTCAAGCCAGCCTTTGGGGTGTTTTGTAATGGAGGCCAGCTGACCACAGCATTCATCTTTCCCTCTTCCCCTCTCCCTCCCTCCCTCCCTCCCTCCCTTTCTTTCTTTCACCTGAGTCTTCCTATGTATCCTAGGCTGGCCTTCAACTTGCTATGTAGCCCAGGCTGGCCTTAAACTTGAGATCCTCCTGCCTCGGCCTCCCAAGTCCTGGGATTACAGGTGCATGCCACAATACCCAGCTAGTTTTAGCTATTTCTCCTGGCATTGATCCCATTTTGTATTTTTTTGAATAACATATATGGTGTCTTTTGGCTCATTAACGTCCAACACTATCTACGCATCTCCTCTTATGGCCGGTAGATGTAGTCTGGGTACACTGCTTCCTGTCCCCCATTCTCACCCTGGTGAGTTACTGTATAATTCTTGGCTAAGCCAATATGCGTGGAATTGACACTATTTTTTGAATTACTGGGAAAACTCAGAACAAGAGTACTTGATGTGAACAAACACAACTTGCCGCTGCAGGGGGAAGTTGCTCACGTGGGGAGAGGAGGTTGACTCTGTCCTGAGAGTGGAACATGGACAGATCAAGTGAGAGTGGCTGAGTTCATGGTGTTCACCGCTTTTGCTAAGCACAGCCATCAGGTCCCAAGCTGCTGTACCCCATGGAATAGAGACGGGGAAGCCAGAGAGGGCAGAAGGAGTGAGTCTTCCTATAGTTTTGCCTCCAGAGGAATGGAGAGGTTATTCCCCACCCTCATAATGGAAACCTGAGTTGAGGAACACTTTTCCCTCTACACTGTCCGAACCATTTGATTTTTGTGAGTCTGCAGCCATGTGAGGGCCTGAGGCTTCCCTGTGGTCTTGGGCCGGCTCATGGGGCAACTGTGTGTGGCAGATAAGTTCTGAGAAAAAAGCAGCTTTGGAAGCTCAGCATGACGTTTGGGGCAGGTCACGTTCCCCACTCACTTGCCCTTTGAGTCAGTTGGATGCCACCATTCATCTGCCATGTTCAGTTTCCTGCTAGACAATAGATTTTAAAAAGGATGCCCACATAGACCTAAGTTTGCTGAGCTATTCCCATTCTCCACCGAGCTGATTGCAAAGCATCCAGACTGTACCACAATTAGCTGTTGACACTATCCTAAAATAATGTACAGCCAGGCCAGTAATTACACACTGGGAGGAACTATGTATAGAAAAGCTGATTAACTTGCGGGCTGGTGCAGTCTTCCGAGCTGAGAACATTTGCAGCAGAATGATGGTGCTCATGTCGGTATGGATGGAAACCCAACTGCAAACTCTTAGCTAAATATTTAACATCTTCCTCTAAAAGGATCAAACAAGTCTTCAGACTTTGGGTCAAGGGATCAAAAGGGGCACGTCTTCCCCAGGATGACCTGTAGGTGGCACTGTAAGAGTGGTCAAGGGAAAGCCTCTCCTAAACTGAGCTGAACAACCAAACCAAACCAAACCAAACCAAGCCAAGCTAAGCTAAACTAAGCTAAGCTGAACTCAATGGAACTAAATTAAACTGACTTGTAAAAGTGACCACAGCCATCAGTCAGGGTTGTTATGATCATCATCGCAATCATTCGAAGTGATTATTAGCATTGTCCTTTATGAGCTAGCATTGTCCTATATGAGGTAGCATTGTGGTGTGGCTGTGGATCTCCCTTTCCTTTTCTGTCGCTGTTTCACACACAAGCATTGGATGTTGGGATTTCCACTGTAGCTCCCGGTCCTTTGCTCCTGTGATGTTCTGGTTGGGATGTTCGTTGCCCCCGCTGTCCTGTCCTGAGCGGCGTCCTCTGTTCAAGTTCCTGAGACACAGCTCAGGGCAGGCTTCTGTCCAACACCCCATCTTTGCATGAAGAAGCTTCGCCCTGTTTCCCTGCCCACGTCCCACCCAGTGAGGTCTTTGCTTCTCCCTCCTGAAGTTGTGTCTAAGTCCTAAGCAACATTCCCTCCTGGCCCTGACTACTTGTGTAGAGCTAGCACTGCCCCAGCCTGCAGGACAGAGGCAGTGCCTGGCCAGTGGACCCCCTCAGGACCTAGCGTGTGTTGTGTTCCCAAATCACTCTCTTGACACCACCCATGAGCTCCTGGACTTTAGGAACTTTGTCTAACTTATTGTTTATGTTCAACGTTGGACACATGGTAAGTCGTCAACAGATATTTGGGAGAAGAAGATTAAAGTAGAAAACCTCACAATGCATTTTGTTAAAGGCAGGGATGTGGAAAAGAAGAGAAATTTTCAGTCTTCATTTCACAAAAATGTTGTACTTTGACTTTGGGAATCTGTGCACTTACAGGGGGAGGCTGCAAGGAATCCTCTTTGAAGAAAACTTGGGTCCCCTCTCCCCCACATGGTTGTGGTTTGGGCCTAGATGGGCCTCCAAAGCCTCATGTGCTTATAGATGGGGCTTTTTCAGAGGTGGCTGAATGTGGAGTGTGTGATGCTGGGATTAAGGGCATGGGATTACCGAACCAGTCCACTGATTGGCTTGGCACCACCCTAATCCTGGTAGTCTGGATAAGGTAAAAGGGGCAGAAAGAGGCTGTTAAGGCCCCTTGTTGCTTTTGCTACCATGTGGGCACCATGGACCGTTTCTCCTCTTCAACGCCCCCCTGACACATGCCACTCTGCCTTGGAGCCAGACGATTATGATCTGAAACCTTTGGGTGTCGGGTGTTTTGTTTCAGCAATGACAGAAAAGTACCTAAGACACAAATCCTCACCAGCACTTGTTATTGGTTGATTCCTGATGATGGCCATTCTTTCTGGGGTGAGGTGGAATCTTACTGGTATTTTAATTTGCATTTCTCCAGTGGCCAGTGATGTTGAACATTTTTTCATGTATTTATTGGCCATTTGTATTTCTTCTTTTGAGAAGTGTCTCTTCATTTCAGATGCCCATTTTCTGAGTGGGTCTTTCATTTCAGGGGGGTCTAATTTTTTTTGAGTTCTTTATATATTCTACATGTAACCATGTAGTGGATCTGACAGTCCAAGCTCTTGTGTATGGCAAGCAAAGAATTGCAAAGTGGGAACTCAATGGTAAGGGAAAAGCAGCTACATTAATTGAAGGTCACAGATGGGGAAATGGTGCTGGGAGGACAAAAAAGGCACACTGCCGATGAATCAGGCTTTCAGGATAAGGAGTGAGAAAGAAAGAACTGAATGGCAGCATGTGCTTCGATCTGGGGTGATATAGAATGCTCCCAGGGTGTCACCTGGGCTCCAGTGGGTGGACGGGAGCGAATTCTTCAGCCCCCACTATTCTGTCGGTGCTGTAGATGTTAAGTCCTTGGCCCAAAGAATAGGTGACATTTTTTCCCCATTCTGTAGGCTGTCTCTTCACTCTTGGTTGTTTCCTTTGCTGAGGAGAAACTTTTTAATTTGATGTGATCCCGTTTGTTGATTCTTGGTAATATTCTTTATTTTGGTAAAATAGACATCATGTAAAGTTTCCCATCCTAACTATTTTAAAATATGCAGTTCGGTGGCATCGAGTACATTCACACTGCTGTGCAATCGTGGCTCTTATCCATCCCTAGAACGTTTTCATCATCTCAGATTGAAGCTCTGTAACTGTTGAAAAAAATTTTTTTCTTCTGGTACTGGATTAAACTCAGAGCCTCACGTGTGTGAAACACAGGCTCTACCACAGACCTACACTCTCAGCCTACACAGTGGCTTTTTTTCCCTTTAAGTTTATTGGTACATTTTAGGTATACAGTACAGTTACATTCATCATTGGGAATTGTACCTTTACATGACGTAATCTTGGTTCTTATTTTTTCCCCATTCCCCTGCCCTCCCTTCACCCCCTCCACCCTTCCCTATTTACAAAGACTTTGTTTCCATTTTTTTCCTTTTCTCTTCTTTCCTTTCCCCTACTCCTCCTACTTCCCCTACTCCTTTAGACCTTTTCTTCCTATTACACAATATCAATTATACATTTGGATCCTTATTTACATTTTGTTTTTCACACCAGAGAAACTATTCGGTATTTACACATGTGTGTCCTATTTATTTCACTTGAGTATGGCCTCAGTGTGCATCTACTTAGCTATAAATGTCTCTAATTTCTCATTCTCTATGGCTGAGTAGTACTCCATTTTATAAAAAACCATATCTTCTTTATCAACCTAACAAAAGAAATCAAAGACCTCTTCTCTGAAAACTATAGCACTCTGAAAAGAGAGATTGAAGATGATACCAGAAAATGGAAAGACATCTCCTGCTCCTGGGTAAGAAGAACCCATATAGTGAAAATGGCCATACTTCTAAAACTGCTATATAGATTCAGTGCAATCCCAATTGAAATTCCAACAATATACTTCACAGAACTAGAGAAAACAATCCAAAAATTCATTTGGAAACAGAAGAGACCTAGAATACCAAAAGCAATTCCACATAGTGGCTTTTTTTTTTTTTTTTTGGTACCGGGAATTGAACTCGGGTCCTTGTGCTTGTGCAGCTGGCAGTGAAACCATACACAGTGGCTTTTTAAATATTTATTTGGCAGCAAGGATTAAAAATTATTAAGGTGTATTTTTAAAGCAGTTTTAGATTTACAGAAAATTTGACCAGATGATATAGTTTCCCTCTCTTCCCACCCGTTATTAGCGTCTTACATTTATATTTGTTACAACTAATGAGTCAATGTTGATATGTCTATTAATTGTTAGCCAATGTTTATGAACTAAAGTTTATATTCCAGTTTCCTTTGTTTTATTATTTTGTACTGGGGATTGAACCCAGGGCCTTTGCAGTGAACTATATCTTCAACCTGTTCTTTTTTTATTGAGACAAAGTCTTACTAGTCTAGGCTGGGCTGAAACTTGGTGATCCTCCTGCCTCAGTCTCTCAGAGTGCTGGGATTACAAGCATGTATCAACATGCTGAGCTCCTTAGTTTTCTTCTTTTGGTACCGGGGGATCGAACTTGGGACCTTGTGATTGCAAGGGAGGTGAAGGAACCACTGAGCTAAATCCCCGGCCCTGATCTCCTTAGTTTTTATCTAGTAATTTTTTTCTGTCCCAGAATCACAGGGAGGATACCACATTACATTTATTTTTCATCTTGCTGGGTGTCTCCTGGTGGTGGCAGTTTCTTGGGCTTCTGTTGCTTTTGATGGTCTGGACAGTCTTGAGGAATACTGGACAGGTGATTTGTAGTGTGATTTTCATTTGAGATGTCTCTGATTTTGTTCTCGTGACTAGACTGGCATTATGGACCATAGGGAAGAAGACGACAGAGGGGAAAATATCATTTTTATCACATCGTATCTGGATGGTGGCCGTTCTTTCTGGGGTTAGATGGAATCTCAGTGTTGCTCTCATAGGAATATGATTTATCAGTGTCGACTGACTTTGGCCACCTGGCTACAGGACAGCCTGTCTGGTTCTTCACCACCAAGCCGCTCCCCACCCCTCTCTCCTCACTGTGCCTGGGGAAGGAAGGAGGTAACTGTGCACAGCTCACATTCAAGGAGTAGAGAATCATGGAGTTCATTTTTATTTTGCAGCAGGAGACATTTTCTGAAGCACAACTAGCCCACATGATTTGCCCTTCTCCGGAAAGTGACTCTCCCAACACTGCGGGGATGTTCCCGCTCATCCCATTATGCACCTTTTTTTTTTTCTTTTCACAAGCAATCAGATTTGTTCCATGAAATCCTGTCCTCTTGGTCACAATGATTGGAGAAATTGGGTCCATAGAATCCCTTCTTCAGAGGTTTGGGATTTTGGGGCAAGTCAGCCTCTCTGAGTGCCCGAGTTTAAATATAGCTACTGAATTGATGGGCACTGAATAGTAGCCTTTGATGACTAATAATTATGCTAAAGGCTTAACTCAAATTCATTGCCTACCTGGCACCTATTCTTTCCCTCCTTTACCACAAAAACTCAATTCATCATCTACTAGGCTACTTTTCTGACCAGATCCACGTGCCCCAAGGAATAGGACAACCCCCCTTCCCCCAGTAGGAGTCCTTCCCTCTCCTTGCTTGTCATAGGTTAAGAAATAGCCATGCTACCCATCTAAGAGACAATGAGCTGTGTGGAAAGTTTGCTAAAGTTTCCTGGGATGGTTCTTCCTTGCTCTTTTGCTCTAGCTTTGAAATGACCTTTCTGTCTTCTGGATATTGTCAGATACTAGACTGGAGCCATTGTACACCTCTCATCCCAGCCCAGCAACAGCTGAGACGCAGAGGAGCGCCACCTAGAGGCAGAGAGAGATATGAGGAGATTTGAGGTACATATGAGGAGATTTATTACAGGAATTGGCTATGCAATCATGGAACCAAGAGTTGTATGTGTGTGAATAATTTACAAATATAACATCAAGTGAAAAGTTATGGATGCTCATAGAGCTGGAAAAGCATTATTTTTGGGTGTGCCGGTCAGAAAAGCATATAAAAACATATAAATTGTCCCTCTTCAATGTGGGTGGGCATCACCTTGAAGGCCAAGATTATGCTTGAAAGTTGGGACCTGGTGGAACCATAGCTCGTTGGGAGCAAATGGCCCTTTTGTAGGGATTTGACAGGGCCGTGACATCGAAGAGAGACCTGTGGACTTTTCCAGACAAATAGGCTACAGACCAGGTTGGGTGTTACTCAGCTGCAGTGAGTTCCAGGTCATGCAGAGCATGTCCAAGTCCTGTGCATCAGCTCAACGCAGCAAAAGCACTGGATCCAAAACAACAACAGCCAGCACTGCTCTTTAGTGCACGGTTTGCGAAGCACTGTTCTAGACTTGATGGTTACATGAGTCAGTTAATTTCCCCATTGTTTGAGACACTATGGGTTCTTTGTTCCCCAATTCAGAGCCAAAAACATCTTAACTCAAGGAGTGGATCAAGTAAAAAGACAAGTGACCACAAAGACATGTTTTACAGGATAGACACGTTGTTAGGGGTGTGTTTGTGTGTGTGTATGCACACGTGTGTGTTTTCACCTAGATCTGGTGCTGAGCAACCATTTGTCAGTGTTAGTAATTGCAAAATTTGGAAGAAGAGAAGTTAACCTTGTGCCTTTTGCCAGCTGCTGGCATTTCCCAGCTCTGGTTCTTTGATTTGAATCGATGCCATCACAAAACACACAGGAGAGATTCTAGAAGAACTGAAGTTCCATTTGAACCTTTAGGGTGAGCTCATAAGAGGAAGGAAAGTTGACTGCATGCTATTTATGTTTTATCTTTGTGTGCCAAAAGTTTTCTAATGGCTGGGGATTTAGCTCAGTGGCACCATGCCTGCCTTGCAAGCACAAGGTGCTGAGTTCAATCTCCGGTACCAAAAAAAAAAAAAAAAGTCAGACAAAAGTTTTCTAATGGAAGAATGTCAAAGTGATTTTTATACACCCCTTCTTTTTGGTTCATGGCCTTTCAGGGATTATTAGAATTATAAGTTATAAAAAAATGAGTTGTAAGATACAAAAATAGAGCTTTGCAGTTCTTTTTTCCCCCTAGTTGCATGAACTAAGAGAACGGAAGGAGATGATGATGATTATTTATTATTATTTAATCGATACAAAACTTATTTTTGTGACTACTCTCTTTGGATATTATTTGAATCCCACTTGAACATGTTTAGAAAGCCAGATTATTATTTTACATGGGGAATGACTATTTTTGTTTACCATCCCAAAGATAATCTGCAAACTTGTGATCTAGGAAAAATTGCTGTATCGAATGAAAAAGTTTATTCTTGCAACTACAATGAAATGGGCACATTTTTTTAGCCTTCATGGAAAGAAGCCATGTGACAACTGATTTATAGTATGCACTGCCTCAGCCAACAAGAGCGTTGGAAGGATGAGGCAGATGGGGTGTTCTAGAGAGCTAGAGAGTTTATTTTGGCTTTAAAACTGGTTACTATTATAAGAGACAGAAAACTGGGCAATCACAAGCGGCAGCAGAAGGGACGGCCTCAGCAGATGAGCCTGATATATTATTTTAAGAATTTTCTTCCAAAGCCCAGTCATAACACCTCATTGGTTTGTATGAAGAATAAAGCACATTTTCTTTACAGGATTTGTTTTCCTTGAAAATGATGAAAATCAATTCCACAAACACGGATCTTATTTTAATATAAACATGTGGCACCCTTGATTCAGTAACAATAAAACATGGCATCATTGTCTTGTGGCTTGTCATTACAGCTGTGTCCCTCTACAAGTGGCACTCTGTAAATGGTTCCCATTCCACTTGTTTCAGCACTTGGTTATGTATTTGAGCTAGTAATGTTCACCCAATATGTGGTGGGCTCCCCTAGTTCTTACCAGCCTGTGGCGTTGAATTGGGGCTCTTTGTCTAGATCAGGCCAAGGGGCCATGACAAAGAGACCTTTGTCACTTCTTGCCTTAGTTAAAAACCAGCATAGGATTTGTGTAATCTTCTTTCCATTTGATGTTGACCACTATGACGTGGAGGAGCCACAAGATGGAAGCTGCCTTTACCCTTGGGTGACCACATCAAGGAGAAAATCCCTAGAGAGCTTTTAGCCTTCAGTAGATGCTGTGAATAGGAAAGAAACTTTTGATCTGATGGGCATGGAGATTTGGGTGTTGGTTACTGTAGCATAGGCTAGTGTCATACTGACTCTCATTCGTGGTCTTGTCTATACTGGTGTCTTAGCCACCAGTTTGTGCTGCTGTGACAAGGTAGCTGAGATATAATAATTTGTAAAGAACAGAAATTTATTTTCTCATGGCTCTGGAGGCTGAGAAGTCCAACATCAAGGTGACAGCAAGTGTGGTCTCTGGGGAGGGCTTATTTCTTTGCTGTTTGATGACACTTTGCTCTGTCTACATATGGCAGAAAACAGAAGAGCCAAAAGGCCCAGCCCTGTGTGAAGCCTCTTTCGTAAAGGCCTTAATCCTTTTTATGAGCTAATCATCTCCTCCAATCCGACCTTTTAATACTATAATGTTGGAGCCGGGTGGGATGGTGCACACCTGTAATCCCAGTACTGAGGCTGAGGCAGGAAGATTGCCACAAGTTCAGAGCCAGTGTAGCCTACAAAGTGAGTTTAAGGCCAACCTGGACTACATAGTGAGACCCTGTCTCAAAAAAACAAAACAAAACAAAACAAAAACATACAATTATGTTGGAGATTGAATTTCACCCTGAATTTTCAAACAAGCATTCAACCAAGGCAGAATTGGGAACTAGTAACCAATTCACCACTTGTAGTGTTGAGATAATCCCAGAAGCAAAGAGAATTTATTTAGAATTTTTATATCTTCTTGATTCAGCTTTGGTAATTCATATATATCTAGGAATTGGTCCATTTTTTCTGTGTTTTCCATCTTATTGGAATACAGGTTCCTGAAGTGGGTATTGATCATCTGGATTTCTGCAGGATCTATTGTGATTTTGCCTTTTTCATTTCTAATTGCATGGATTTGAGTCTTTTCTTTTCTCTTTTTGATAAGGTTGGCTAAGGGTTTGTCAATTTTATTTTATCTTTCAAAGAACCAACTCTTCCTTCCATACAGTGATTCTTCGTATTGTTTTCTTAGTCTCAATTGCATTAATTTATGCTTTGATCTTTATAATTTCCTGCCTCCTATGAGCTTTGGGCTTGACTTCCTCTTCTTTTCCAGAAGCTTGAAGTTTAATGTTAGGTTGTTTATTTGAGCTCCCTCTGTTTTTCTGATGTGGGAATTCAGCACTATAAATTTCCCTCATAGGACTGTTTTCATTGCATCCCATAAGTTCCAGTATATTGTACTGGCATTATCATTTAATTGTAGAAACTGTCTAATTTCTTCTTTAATTTCATCTGTGACTCATTGGTTGTTCAGGAGGGTGTTAATTTCCATGTGTTTATGAAATTCTTGTGGTTTCTTTTGATTTCCAGTTTCATTGCACTATGGTCTGATAATATGCATGGGATAATTTCAATTCCTTTGCATTTACTTAAGCATGTTCTATGAGCTAGTATGTGGTCTATTTTTCAGAATATCCCACTTGCAGCTGAGAAGAATATGTATTCTGATGTTGTAGGGTGGAACACTCTGTAGACACCTACTAAGTCCATTTGGTTAAAAGTTTGGTTCAGTTCTGATTTTTTTTTTGTCTAGTTGATCTGTTTGTGACAGTGGGTTATTGAGGTCTCTCATTACAGTTGTATTAGTGCTTAGTATAGACCAATATCAGACAATAAAATTGACGAGGTAATTAAAAACTTACCAACAAAGAAAAGCCCAGGCCTGGATGAATTCACTGCTAAATTCAATAAGAAATGTAGAGAAGACCTAATGCCACTACTTCTCAAACTCTTTAATGAAACTGAAAGGGAAGCAATACTCCCAAATTCATTCCTAGAAGCAAGCATTACCCTGATACCAAAACCAGATAAGGACCCAACTAAAAAAGACAACTACAGGCCAATCTCCCTAATGAACATAGATGCAGAAATCCTCAATAAGATATTGTCAAACAGAACACAGAAAAATCATCAAGATTATATACCATGACCAAATAGGAATTCATCCCAGGGATGCAGGCATGGTTCAATATACACAAATCAATAAATGTAATACACCATATTAACAGAGGCAAGGACAAAAACCATGTGATCATCTCAATAGATGCAGAAACAGCATTTGACAAAGTCCAACACACATTCATGATAAAAATCCATCGGAAGGGGCCAGGGATTTAGCTCAGTGGCTCCAGTGCCTGCCTCACAAGTGCAAGGTTCTGAGTTCGATCCCCAGTACCAAAAAAAAAAAAAAATCCATCAGAAAACTGGAATAGATGGTCTTTATCTCAATCTGATAAAAGCTATCTATGACAAACCAACAGCCAACATCATATTAAATGGACCAAAATTGAAAGCTTTCACTCTAAAACCAGGAAGAAGACAAGGATGTCCACTATCACCACTCTTATTCAATATTGTTCTGGAAACATTAGCCAGAGAAATTAAACAAGAGAAAGAAATAAAAGAAATAAGGGTAGAAAAGGAAAAAGTTAAAGTATCATTATTTGCAAATGACATGATACTCTACATAGATGACCCCAAAAACTCCACCAAAAGACTGCTAGATTTAATAACCAAATTCAGTAGTGGAGCTGGATACAAAATCAACACTCAAAAATCAATAGCATTCCTGTCCACAAATAACAAACTCACTGAGAGAGTAATTAGGGAAACCACACATTTCACAATAGCATCGAAAAAAATGAAATACCTGTGAGTCAATCTAATGGAGGAAGTAAAAGACCTTTACATGGAAAACTACAGTACTCTGAAAAAGGAGATCGAAGAGGATATCCAAAAATGGAAAGACATCCCTTGTTCTTGGGTAAGAAGAACCAATATAGTGAAAATGGCCATACTTCCAAAATTTTTATACAGATTTAATGCAATCCCAATCAAAATACCAACAGCATATCTCACAGAATTAGAGAAAACGATCCTAAAATTCATTTGAAACCAGAAGAGATTTAGAATAGCAAAAGCAATTCTGGGGAACAAAGGCAAGGCAGGGAGCATCACAATCCCTAACTTGAAATTATGCTACAGAGCTACTGTAATAAAAACAGCATGGTACTGGCAAAACAAAACTAAAAACCACAGAACACAAAACACAAAACACAAAAAACAGACCTGAGGATCAATAGAAAAGATTAGAAGATGCAGAAACAACTCCAAATACACTCAGCCACCTTATCTTTAACAAAGGAGCCAAACACCTCCACTGGAAAAAAGCCTCTTTAATAAATGCTGGAAAAACTGACTTTCCGTATGCCGAAGATTGAAACTAGACCCATATCTTTCACCATGCACTAAACCAAAATTGAAATGGGTCAAAGATCTAAATATTAAAACAGAAACATTACATCTGCTGGAAGATAGAATAGGTGGAATTCTTGAAGACGCTGGTGTGGGCAAAGACTTTATGAACAAAACCCTGATTGCATAGGAACTATCATAAAGAATCAACAGCTGGGATCTCATCTTATTAAAAGGCTTTTGCGGGGCCAGGGATTTAGCTCAGTGGCAACATGCCTGCCTCCTAAGCACAAGGTCCTGAGTTCGATCCTGGAACCACACACACACACACACAAAACCTTTTGCACAGCAAGAGAAACCACCAACAGAGAGAAAAGACAATCCACAGTGTGGGAAAAAATTTTTGCCAGCAGGCTGGGGATTTATCTCAGTGGTTCCACCACCTACCTCGCAAGCACAAGGACCAGAGTTGGATCCCCGGTACCAAAAAAAAATTTTTTTGGTCAGGTGTTCCTCAGACAAAGGACTACTATCTAGACTATATAAAGAACTAAAAAAAAAAAAAAATCAGACCCTGCCCCCCAATTTAAAGAATGAATCCAAAAATGGGCATCTGAAATGAAAAGACACTTTTCAGATGAAGAAGTACAAACAGCAAATAAATAGGTGAAAAAATGTTCCACATCACTTGTCATTCATGAAATGCAAGTTAAAAACAACTCTGAGATTCCATCTCACCCCAGAAAGATTGGCTGGTATTAAGAAATCAACCAATAACAAATGCTGGTGGAGGTGTGGGGAGAAAGGAACCCTTCTCCACTGCTGGTGGGAGTGCAGACTGGTCCAACCACTGTGGAAGTCAGGGTGGAGATTGCTCAGAAAACTAAAAGTAGAGGTTCCATTTGACCCAGCTATACCTCTTCTTGGTATCTTCCCAAAAGAATTAAAAGCATCATACCATAACAATATATGCGCACCCATGTTTATAGTGGCAGAATTTATAATAGCTAAATATTGGAAGCAGCTCATCAGATGATGAATGGGTAGAGAAGATGTGCTTTTCATTTATACAATGAAGTAGTACTCTGCCATAAAGAAGTATAAACTTCAGACATTTTAGGTAAATAGATGCACCTTGAGACCATACTTTTGAGTGAAATCAGACACACATGCTTAAATATCACATTGTTTCTCTTATGTGAGAAACTGAAAGTATAAATAAGGACCAAAATGTATACTAGAAATTGGGAAATGGCAAGAAAATGTTCAAATGGGAAGAGGAACAAGGGAGGGGGAAGGGGAAAGGAAAGAAGGGACACAAAAAGAGACTAAAAGGAAAAAAAATGGGAACAAAGCTTTTATAAATAAGGAGGGGAAGAAGGGTTGAAGGGAAGGAAGGGGAATGGGGAAAAAAAGAAAGATGATATATCATGTATAGGTACTAACTCCCTAGAAAGAATGTGATCATTTTGTATATCTAAAATGTGCCAATAAATTTAAAAAAAAAAAAAGCAGAGAAAGCAGCACATACTGCAGGGTGCCTGGTGGAGTTTTCCCGCTGGTCCTGTCTTCGCGTACTATTGTGCGCTATCCTAGCACATCTGTGCTAGGATCTGTGATGACATCGACAGCACCCAAAGCAATCTTAGCCTAGGACAATTTCGTCCAAGGATGAATAGCTCAGTAACCTTGCACACCATTAGGAGAGCTAGGAAATGCACCCCACTAACTAAAATATAAAGCAGAAGACAAAGGACTTTTCGTGACCTTGAGGAGATCATAAGTTGTATACTGTGAACTAGGTGGAGAGGACAGTTCACCTCCATTAACTGAGTTGAAAAGCAACTCAGAGCACTAAGAATTTATGGTTGAATTTGTGTTTATGACTTAGCAAAGTTGGAGTGCAGAGATTTTTATGACACCTAGTATTTTTGTGTGTGGGTGGGATTGATCCCAGGGCATGTGAACTAAGCTACATCCTCAGCCACTCCCGCCTTCCCCCCTTTTTGAAATTTTTGTAATTTTGAGACAGAATCTTGCTATGTTGCTAAGTTGCCCAGGCTGTGCTAAAACTCGCGATCCTTCTGCCTCAGCCTCCCAGAGTGCTCGGATGAGAGGCATGTACCACTATGCCTGGCTACTTATGAATTTGATTTTTTTTGAAGAATAATTTTTATTTTTATGTACACAAGAGGTAACATCCTACCTTTACCTCAAGTTGCTGACAAATTATTTGGCCCTTGCATTTCTAGCTTGGCAATGAAAGCCACCAGTTTTGGATATGGGGTGGTGCTCCCCACTATGGCCAACTTAATCCTATCTGTCATTGTAATGACTCCTGATAGCTTCCCCTAGCCTGGCCAGAGGTCCTGTGCCCTCTGAGTTAATGAGTGTAAATGCAGTGGTGGATCAGCCTTTCTGTGGACAGGTACCCCAGGCTGGGTGAGCCCTGCATGGGGAACTTGGGAACTGCCACTTCACAGCCCAAGGCAGGCAGGCAGGCAGAGTCAGCACCCAAGGGGATCCACACATGTGCCCACACCACCAGATGGCTTCTTCTCCCTACCAAGGAGGTGACAGTATTAACACCTGCTCCAACATAGGTAGTCTCAGTAGGGACATCCTTTTGTTGGTAGCTTTCTGCTTTTCCTGCTCAGTATCTGGCTATACTTGGGGCACTTTCAAATGCTTGTAGAGGAAGACCTTTTACCACCGCACCTGGGTGTAGCTGGGTCATTTGATGACAGAAGTGGTTACTGCATTCCATTTTGCAGACTTGCCTGGAAACAATCATAATTTGATTTTGGCCAGGTGTGATGGCTCAATCCTGAGTCCCAGAACTCAAGAGGCTGAGACAGGAGGATTGCTACAGTTCACAGCCAGCTGGGCTACATAGCAACTTCAAAGCCAGCCTGAACTACCTAGGTGAAACCCTGTCTCAAAACAAAAACAATTGATTTTGATTTTTTCATTTCTTCCTTTTGTGTGGTACTGAAGTTTGAGCTCAGGCTCTTGCTCATGCTAGGCAAGTGCTGTAGCTAAGAGATACACCCACAAGCCTTTAAAAGCACTTTTTTTTGGAGACAAGATCTCACTAAGTAACCTGCTGGAGTCAGGCATGATGGTGTATGCCTAAAATCCCAGAACTCTGGGAAGCTGAGGCAGGAGGATCAGATGTCCAAGCCTTATCCAGTCACTTAGCCAGATCCTGTCCCAACATTAAAAAGAAAAAAAAAAAAAAAGGAGCTGAAGATGTAGCTCAGCGTGCAGGCCTTGGGTTCAATCTCTAGTACTGCAAACAAACAAACATATAAACAAACACTAAGTTACTCAGCTTGGCCTTGAATTTACCATTTCCTCCCTCTGCCTCCTGAGTAGCTGGGATTACAGGCATATGCCACCATGCCTGGCAAATAATTTGATCATGATATGAACATTTTAAAGCATTTTGATACCATTTAAAATTTTGGTCAAAATAATGCATGCACATGCTTAAAATCAGCAGGGCCCTGGCAGGCCTGCAGCCATCTGGCTTCCCGAGGCATGCATGGTACAGGGCGGTGCCAGGTTATAGGAATAAATCTGCCCAATTCAGGCCAGTCTCCATCTGCACTTCCAGAACAATACACATGCAGATGTGATCACAATAGTAGATCTTTTCCCCCACAGCAGAGATTCAATTTTTTTTAAATTAAAAGAACTGTCAAATAATTTTTCATTTTTCTTCTTGGTAAGCAAAAATACATTTTCAGTTGCTGTAATGAAAGTACTAGAACTTTTTGTCCTCTCTTGATTAAAAGCCTTGTGGGAGACCACAATATTGATTATGCCCAAAGCAGGCTGCAAAGAATTAACCCGATAATTGGCTTGTTTACAGAAGAGAGCCCGGCCAAAGCCTACATGCCAAGGTCAGAGTAACTCGGCCAAATTCTGTTCCCACAACTAAAACCTTCTTACTAGAAGAACAATGTTCTAATTACAACCATATATTTTGTCTATTCTGTTCCTAATTTGAGAATGCTTTGTCTTGCCCTTCACGAGCCTTGTTTACATTAATTTCCATAGAAACTGCATGACTGCATATCCTTGCACATAGCTTGCCTTTACCCCAGTTGATTACCAATAAAAATCAGTGCCAGACTGGCCAATGCCCTTGTCAGTTGCACCAACATTGGTGGCCCTGGGACCCTGCTTTCTGTCTCTCTTAATTCTGCCTTTTAGTTTGTTTTACCCCCCCGCCCCTCAGGCCTGTGTATATACTGGACAGGAAACTAGAACCTAACTGCAGAGGTCTCCAGTAAAGCCCAGTATTATCAAGTCAATGGTATTTATCTTCACGATTTTATAGCTAATTATACTAAAACATTTGTGATCTCGTCTCCAGTGCTAGTTGTGTTGCTCTTTCTTTCCTAACATTTGAGTAATCTATTAGCAAAGAGGTCAAAGAGAATAAGAATTGGAGTAGATGCTTGTCATGATATATATTTTTAGAAAAATCTAGATCTTATATAATTTTCATAAGGAACTTTGGCCATCTATTATATATCCTTTTCACCAAGTTCTCTAGTTTTTAAAATTTTCAAATCTCCCTTACTCATTTTGGTAATATTGCATCATATTTGTACAACTGCAATAATAACTAATTATTATTTATTGGGCATTTATCGTGCACCATGTTCAAGGATAACCATTTTGCATTTGTTAACTCACTGAAGCCCCAATGACACTATGAGATAGACGGCATGATCATGCCATCTTATGGATAACCAAGCCCATGTATCAAGTAAGTACTATATTAAAACCTGAGTTTGCCTTCCTCCATGTGGACTTAACTGTTATGGCACTATTCTAAGAATGGGTAGAACTATGGCTTCTGAGTCATTTTAACCATTGCAATCTGGTTTGATTTATTGTTTGGCACCATTCTCTAATTTCTATCACTTTTGGACCTGGGAAAGATAAAGGAGACACTGCACACTGGAATCGAAGACAGATTTGGCTTAGGGGGCCTGGGAAAGTCTGGGGAAATGCCAAATGCTGAGCTGCAGGTTTTCAAAACTGTTTATTTTCAAGCCCACAGATGTTGGGAAAACATCATGTACGTGCCTCATATCGCTACCTCCAACAGTGACGTAGGTCAGCTGCCCAGGTGTGGTCAAGAAAAAGGGTAAGGAGGGAGGCCACATGTGAATGTGTGTGTTCCCCAGCCCTGCTGGCTGACTGAGAACCTCACCAGGGTGGCAAATCACTAATATTGTTCCCTGAGCACACACCTTTAGTCCTGCTTTCCTGCTTTTTGGGATGGAACCCAGGGCCTCTCACAGGCCAAATGAGCAACACTCCAACCATCAGAAACTTCTGAGAATCTATGTTTAATGTGGGCATTGTGGTTATGCATACTTACAATCCTAGCACTTAGGACGCTGAGGCAGGAGGATTAGCTGTTCAAGGCCAGCCCAGGCTACACGGCAAGTCCCAGGCTGGCCTGGACTCAGACTCAGCCTTGCCTCAGTTAAAAAAAAAAAGTGCTTCAGAATGCAAAACAGGTCGAATATTCCTTGTCTGAAATACCTAGAATCAGAAGTGTTTAGGATTTTGGATATGTTCATATTTTGGAATATTACACATACATAATGAAATATCTTGGGGACAGAACCCAAGTTTAAACACAACATTTATTTATGTTCCATATTCACCTTACACACAAATTGAAAATAATTTTATACGACATTTCTCATAATTTCGTGCATGAAACGAAGTTTCATAATGTGGTTGTCCTACCTGGGGTATCATGATGGTATGCAAACACTTCAGAATTCAGGCTGGGGCATAGTTCAGTGGTAGAACATGTGCTTACCATGTGTGAGGGCCCTGGTTCAGTCTCTAGCATGCGTGCACATGCACACAGTTTTAGATTTTAGAGGATTTTGGATATACATATATATGTTTTCCTTGTTGTGTCTTTGAAACACGGTCTTGCTATGTAGTTCAAGCTGGCCTCGAACTCATGGCAATCCTTCTGCCTCAGCCTCCCAATATATTTTACTTTATTTTATTTATTTATTTTTGGTACTGGTTATCAAACTCAGGACCTTGCTCTTGCCAGGCAGGCACAGTACCACTGAGCTACATCCCTGATCCTCCCAATTTATTTTAAAGATAGAGGTTGAATTAGGAGAAGTGTTTTCCAGGAAGGAATCTGGTTAAATACAAAGGATACCACAAACACACCTAGCACATAGACTTGATCAGGCAGGAACTATGTGAAGCATCTTAAATATTCCCAGGAGCAGCCATTGCTTTACAGTGCCACAGGTTTCCTTTGTAAATTCCTGGGGCCCAGATGAGGCATGCAAGTTTCTCAGCCTTTTTACAAGTGGACAGCTGCCACTCACAGGGATGTGGAGAGGAAGAGATTGTCCAGTGTTACAAAATAAAATGAGAAAAGGGGATATAATAGAAACATTTTACTGCATTATTCTTTGCAGAATATTTTTAAATTATCCAACTTTTTGTTTCAGAAATGTGTTCCCATTGTGTAATCAGATGATTGTCCAAAGTAAGAATTTCAAGGGAAAAGGGATAGGAGAGAAAGTCAGGCAGTCCCCCCCGCCACCCCAATTCTGAGGATTGATCCTAGGGCCTCCACACTGAGTTATATGCCCAGTCCTATTTGCTTTTTATTTTCAGATGGGACTCACTAAGTAGGCCAGGCTGAGCTCGACCTTCTGATCCTCCTGCCTAAGCCTCCCAGAGTGCTGGGGTTATAGTCATGTGCCACCACACCTGGCATCAGGCAGAACTTATCTTTAAAATGCGCCTGATTTTGGGCTGGGGATTTAGCTCAGTGGTTCTGCCGCCTGCCTTGCAAGCAGTACGTCCCGAGTTCGATCCCTGGTACCAAAAAAAATGTGCCTGATTTTAATTTTTCATGTTAAGTGAAACAAATCAGTCACACAAGCTTAAATATTGCATGGTTTCTCTTAAATGACAAACTCAAAATATAAATAAAGAACAAAGTAAAAGATGGACAATAGGAAGTGAGGAGAGAGATCTTTTGCGAAAGGGAAGGGGGCCAAGGCATGGGTGGAAGGAGGGGAGAAGGGGATGAAAAAAGAATCAAGATGTGTTGTGTGTATGTGCCAACTCCTCACAGGGAATGTAATTATTATGTACTGTGATCATGTACTAATAAAAAGTAAAACAAACACACAAAGAAAAATTAAATTAAAAATTAATTTAATGAGGGCTGAGGGTGTAGCTCAGTGGCAGAGAGCTTGCCTAGCATGTATGCGGCCCAATCCTCACAAAACAAAACACAACAGAAAACATAACACCAACTTAATACTATTCTGATTTGCAAGTTGAGGAGTAACTTATATATACACCAAACTGCACAAGTAGTATTAAGTGCTTAAACTCAATAAACTCAATGCAACTGTGTAATTGCCAGTTTCCATTTCCAGCTGGATCCCCAGCCTGATCTCTGGGATGTTAGAAACTGGGCTGCAAGCAGAAGGTAAGTGGCAGCTCTGGGTGAAGCTTCAGTTCTGTTCACAGCTGCTCCCCATTGCTCCCATCACTGTCTGAGCTCCACCTCCAGTCAGATCCACTGAGAAAGCTTAGACTCCTCCAGAGCTGGTTCTCCCTGCAACCCCCAACCTTCTCTGGCCTCTCCCTATCTCAACTGTTGCTTGCTTTAAACTTCATATAGAGGGGGCTGTCTTGTGACCACCTTTGATTGCTTAACATTATTCACCCTGTGTATAGCAGTAATTTAGTTTTTTATTCTGCTGTGTAGTATTCCACTGCATGACTATAATATTTTATTTATCCATTCTTGGTAGTAGGATGCTTGGGTTGTTTCGGCCTTGGAGACTATTTTGACAAATGCTGGCTGAATATTCTTTTACTTACCTTTGAGTAATAATACCCATTCATTCCTGGCAGAGTTACACCCAGAAATGGAAATGCCAGGTCAGAGAGCATAACCTAGTTTAGCTTAGCAAATGCTGCCAAGTGGTTTCTGAACTGGTGAAAGCATTTATCCTCCCACAGGAATGCACAAGAGTTTCAGGTGCTCCTGTTCCTCACCAATGCTTGGTTCTATCTGTGCCTCAACTTTAGGTGTCTGGGTACGGTGTGCATGTAGTTGTGTCTCATCATGGTACATATTCATTTACATTTCACTAATAATGAATGATATTGGTAATGAATATTTTTAAAAACCTATAACCTCATTCTGTTTTTATTTTTCTATGTGTCTTTTCAGTGCAGATTATATATTTGCATAATTAGAATTAGAACATAGCTAGATTTTTTTGGGGGGGGTACTGGGGATTAAACTCAGAACCTTGCTAGGCAAGCGTTGTACCACTGAGGTAAATCCCCAGCCCTCTTTTTGTATTTTTAAACTATTCACTTAAGTTTGTAATGACCTTCATATTTATCCTTTACAATGATTTCTTAATATCCCACTAAATTTGGTCCAGCATAAAATTCCCAGCCATTGCCCTCTGGTGGATCATTAGGTCACTTCCTGTCTTCCTTCTGGCTCATTGTCATCCTCAGAGAGGAACTGCGTGCACCCAGACCTGGGCAGTGTTGTTGTAATTACTAGAAGCTATCGTTCAGAGTGTGGTGTGCCAGTGAGGTGTGCTAGGCGCTTTGAATGTGGTTTCTACTTCCTTCCCAGTGCCACCTGCAGACGTTGAGTGCTACCTCTACTTTACAGGTGAGGAATCTGATACCAGCCTTTGTAGCCTGCCCACCACCAGGTACTCAGTGGGTGCCCAAGCAGGACTTGCTGCCCAGATCTGTGACTCTAGAGCTCTGACCAGCCAGCTACACAATGGCTCTACCCAGGCTGCTGTGTCCATGCCTAGAAGGTTCCTGCCCATCCTCCTGGTTCTCCTTGCAGTTCCCCACATCCTTCCTCCCTGCCAGTCCTCTCCCTCCATCGCTGTCCCAGTGCCCTGTCCATGGTATGATTTTCAAGACAGAGCAGTGTGAGGACTGTGGAAGCTCAATACTGGTCACATTGAGCCAGGGCCCAGGCCTGTCCTTAGGGGAGACTGAACCCTCAGGGAGAAGGGCTTAGTTCTGGCCTGTTGGCCTGGTGCTTCCCAGAGCCCTGAGATTCTTCCAGGCCTTGGGGAACATAAGGATGGGCAGAACAGAGCCAGAGCGTACATGCCCACTCTTGCCTTTGGAAGACTCACTGAATGTGGCCAGGCGGTGTTTTCTGCCACCTGCTAGTGAGAACTACTCCTCCGTGGTGTTTTCTGGCTGTGCAGTGTTGTGATTGTGCAGACTGCAGACCCCCAGGGAGGGCAGTCAGGGCTCAGTCCTCACCCTGAGGGTTGAAAGCAAGCGAGACAGTATTTGAGTGTACTTATGAAGTGCAGTGCAAATGTGAGCTGTGACGATGACGATCCTCACTAGTCATCTGTCATGGCACTGTTTCCTGGGAAAGTTGTCCCTGGCTCCTCAGTGTGTTGTAACACTTTGATCTTGTTTTAGTGAAGTAGCACATAGGCACCGAACTCTGGAATCAGACAGCCCCGATGTGGTTGGCATCTGAGTCGCACTCCGTGGTCACTGTCAGATGCCTGGTGAGGTCTTAACTACAGTGGTCCCTTGGTATCCAAGGGGGACCAGTTCCAGGACCCCTGCAGGTACCAAAGTCTACAGATGCTCAAGCTCTTCCATAAAACGGTGTGGTACTTGCACATAATCTATGCACCTCTTTCTATACTCTTTAAATCATCACTAGATTACTTACCATACCTATGGCAAGGTGCATATTATATAAAACCTTGTCACACTGTATTGTTTAAGCAGCAACGGAAAGAACAAATCTATGTTTGCTACAGATGGAACCGTTTTTCAGATATTTTCAATCTGAAATTGGTCAAGTCTGAGATGGTACCTGGGGATATGAAGGTCTGTACTCTGAGCTTTTTAGTCATTTTAATCTGTAAAATGGGAGCTGTGGTCTAGATATTTATGTCTGAACAAAGTTCATATGCTGAAATCTAATCCCCAGTTTTCTTTTATTCCAGTTTTATAAGGTCAATTATTTTGGTGTAGAAGTGGTTTTATAGCTCCTAAGTGCTTGATAAACATGCTTGTTTTCCTCATTTTCCAACAATGGGGTCTTTCTGGTGAGAACTATGTGGAGCTGCCAGCCTGTTGTTATTTCTAAACAGAATTTATTTCTAATCCTAATGTAACAAATGTATTTGATGATCAGTATTTAACGTGTGTATGTTGTGTGGTAAATTTCAAAGCATGGAATAACACAAAGCAGAACATCACATTCCACACAAAAATACTGGATTTTTTTTCCTCTGGATTTTCTTGCCATCCTTGTCACTGTGCAAATAGCAGCTTTTGCAGTGACCAGTTGGATTGGTAAATAATAAAAGCAAGACATTTTATGGCCAACTATGGGGTTAGGTTAGGACTGAACCCATGGTTATCTCAGTGTAAATGGAACCATGAGGATTTTGGGACAAATGGGAAAATGGTTTAGGGATGGGGAGGAAGGCAAGTGTGTCCACAATCGAGTGACACCGTCTAATTTCTGAGCCGGGTGTTTGCAGTGGTGTTGGAAGCAGAACTCTGGGACCAAACACTCACTTTATCCACAAAGAGCCTGAGTCCCGTGAAAACTGCGAATGACTCCAGAAATTTAAAGACCCAATCAAAAAATGGGGATCTGAAATGAATCAACACTTCTCAAATGAAGAAGTTCAAACCACTGGTAAATACATGAAAAAATGTTCAACATCCACGGCTATTTGAGGAAAGCAAATGAAAATAACACTGAGATTCCATCTCTAGAAAGAATGGCCATCATTTATAGAGATCAACCAATAACAAATGCTGACAAGGCTGGGCATGGGGGACACTTCATTGTTAGTAGGAGTGTAAAGTGGTGTGACCACTATGAATATCCACATGGGGATTCCTCGGAAACTAAAAGTAGAACTGCTGTTTGACTCAGCTATTCCCCTTCTAAGTATCTTCCCAAAAGAGTTAAAGACATCACATTACAGGGATCCATGCACACCCATGTCTATAGCAGCACAACTCACAGTAGCTAAGTCTTGGAAGCAGCCTGTATGTCCATCTGCAGATGAATGGATAAAGAAAATGTGGCATTTACACACAATGGAGTACTACTCTGCCATAAAGAAGGATAAACTGGAGACATTTGTAGGAAAATGGATGCACTTTGAGACAATAATATTAAGTGAAACAAATCAGACACCAGCTTAAATATTGCGTGGTTTCTCTTACGTGAGAAGCCCATAGTACAAACAAGTTACAGAGAAAAATGAAGGGTAGGCTGTAGGAAGAAAGAGGGACAGATCTTTTGCAAGAGGAGAAGGGGACCAAGACATGGAGGAAGAGAGGGGGCGAAGGGAGGGGCAGGGGATGTAGAAAGAATTCAGATGTGTTGTGTACAGGTACCAATTTCCCATGAGGAATGCAATCATTACATAAGTGCAAATATGCACTAATAAAAATTAACCTCTCGTCCTGCCTGGTCCTGCTTACTTTTCCAGCCTTTTCCTCTTCCCCCTTGCCCAGGGAATAGGCATTGAAATGCTTGTCGTTCTCCAGATACTCCACAGCCTTGCCTGCCTGGTCTCTGGACATGATGTCCCTTCCCTGAACGGCCTCCCCTATGTGGCTCTGGGTCACCTGTCCTTCGGCCTGAGGTCCTTCGCATCAGTTCCGCCTGCCCCTCCTGGCCCTGCTGCTTGGGCTCCCAGGGCACACGGGGACAGCCTCTGCTCACTGGTCCTCTTTTCTCCCCACCTCCCTCCCTGACTGTGAGCTCTTTGACACAGACTCGAGCTGTTCATGGCACTGTTTCCAGGACTTGGAACTGATGGTGTAACATAAGTGTCTGCAAATATTTTCGGGATGAATAAAGAGTGAGCAAGCTCTTTCTGACAGGGGAGGGAAAGTATTTTAGAGACACAATAGACAGTGACAGTCAGTGCTGATGTAACCTCTGCTTCATTAGAAATGAAACTAGGGCCGTGGACAAGTGACTTTTTCAGATTTGATAGCTTTAAAAACAGATTTCAACAGGGTGCCTTTGAACTAGAGTTTCTAGTTCTTTGAGAATTTAAAATCTCCCCATTCCCTTCGTTCCTCAGTTTAGAACAAAAGGCAATCTCAACCTCAATCTGGTTTATTACATAAACCTAGTAATTACTGATTTTCATGCTTATGTTTGAACTTTTTCTTTTTGTACTGAAGACTGAACACAGGATCTACGTGGAGCTACATCCCCAGACCTTTTTTCATTTTTAAAGACAGTCTTACTAAGTAGCCTAGGCTGGGTTCTAATGTACAATCTTCCTGTCTCAGCCTCCCAGAGTACTGGGATTACAAGTGTGCACCACCACACTAGGGTAACTTACTAAAACATAGTAAGTTTTATTAAGATTTGAAAGAGGCAGTTTTGAACCTGATAAAGCCAAGTTGCTACCACCCTCATTCAAAGAGTAAATTTGGTGCTTTTCTTTAGTTGTAGTCAGAAAATATTCCTATATCCAGCTTCATTAGAGACAGATGTTATAACTTAGGGTCTTCTTGTTGTTGTGGTCCTTTAGCCTTTTTACAAATGGGTATTAAATGTTAAAATTAACACTTGCCTCTCGCCTTCATTTCTGCTCTCCTACCACATCCCATCACCAACACTGCTTAGGAAGAGTTTGCAAAGTGAGATTCTATGAGATTTTTGTGAGTTAACTGTTTCCCTGAACAATATCCTTCCTTTGGAAGAGCTTGAAGTTCAGATATCTGTTTTTCCTTTCTTCATTTTCTTCCTAGGGAAGCTAAAGAGCCTGTCGCTGATATGTCTTTGAATTGTGAGGAGATGAGGAAGAAAATGACAGCTACGCTGTCTCCATGTTCCCCTGTAGTAACTTCGCCAGCTGCGCGGTCAGAGGCACAGTAGCTCTAGTGTGGGATACAGCCAGCCCAGGGGCTCTGCCTCCGTGGACTCAACAACCACGGACCAAAGATATGTGGAGCAGGAGATCTTCTGTGCTGATGTGGATTATGAAACTAGGTCTACTGGGGTTGTGTCTGGCTTTTTCGTATCCCTTGAGCCAGTAGTCCCCAACCTCCTTAGCACTGGGGACTGGATTTGTGGAAGCCAGCTTCCGTGGAACAGGGGATTTGGGGTCCAAGGAATGGGTCCGGGATGATTCAAAGGTGCGCAGTGCATCCTAGATCCCAAATGCGCACGCGCAGTTCACAAAAGTGTCCTCATTCTTGCGAGATCTAAGGCCCTGCTGCTCCCAGGAGGTGGGGGGTTCAGGCGGTGACGTCAGCGATGTAAATATACAGGGTTTTTTTGTCTTTTCTTCCTATTCCTCACAGGGTGATGTTTGCGAGACAGATAGCTATAGAAAGAAACTAAGAAACTAGGGTTAGGGAGGTAGCTCAGAGGTAGAAGGCTTGCCTGACACGTGTGAGGCCTTAGGTTCAATCCCCAGTACCAGGGAGAAAACAGTAGTTAATCTCGCTGGGCATCTCTCTGGGTTTGAGCCTCAGCACCACACACACAGAAAAGAAAAGGAAACTGTCTCTTCTTGGATATCTGAGAACACCATGAGCAAAATTTGTAACCTTATTACACTCTAAAAATTAATGTATTTTTAAGAAACGAAAGCAAAAAAGACTACCCTGCAGTTTTTGTTGAAACTGGCAAAAGCTAGTCTATGTGCTCCATCTTTATAGGTGTTTAAGATAGGAGTGTGTAATTGAGTTTGTCGCTCTTCCCTAGAGTCATGCCCTTGCCACGTGACCTTGTAGTTCTTTCTGCACAGAAGGTGGTGTGACTTTCCCCACTGCGGGACTTTCTGCTTGACCGTGTGACTCATCTTGGGCAAAATGTTAGTAGAAGCTTGACATGTGGTTGCATACGGGGTCCTGTTCTCTGGTTCTTTCTTCACCAAGAGATGAACAGGCATTGGTCCACTTGGCAGTACCAAGACAGAAAGAGAGCTGCACGGAGCAAGCTACCCATCACTTTGGTGGGCAACAGTGGATCAGCATTTCTCCTGGCTAAGTAGAGCCCGGCAGCCCTTCCTGGGTGATCTGACCCTCCTTTGCTTCTTGCTGGTGCTCTGAGACCCCGGGGATTTCTGCATGAGTTACCAACTGGCCCTTTGTCATGGGTGCATTCCCTGCCTCTGGTGTTGGTTATTTGCCCCCTCACTATGGCAGGCCCCAGGCTTCTCTCACTCAAGCGGCCTTTGGACTCTCCCTGGGCACTCCGGCAACTTCTGAGTTCCTCCTGTGCTCTTGGGAGCCACAAGTAGCCTGGGAAAGCAAAATTCCAAGGTCCTCTACTGTGGAACCGTTGAATCAGCCCAAGCTCTTAAGGGATACAGCACCAGCAGGAGAGTGTATCTCCTATCATCTATCTAAAAGGAGATTTGTTCTGAGGAGTCACTCGGGTGATTATGGAGGCTGAGCAGTCCCAGTCTGCCATTTGCAAGCTGGAAGAAAGTTCCTGTTGATGTTCAGTCCGAGTCTAGAACTGGGAGAGCTGCTGGTGTCTGAGGGCAGGAGAAGGTGAAATGATAAGTCCCAGCTCAGGCAGCGAGGCAGAAATGGGCAACTGCCTCCTTTTTCCACTTTTGTTCCATTCTGGCCCCCAGCCTCTCGGATGAGCCCTGTTCACGTGGGGCGGGCACTCTGCTGTAATGCATCCTTGATTCAATGCTGAGTTCCTGCGGAAACAGCCTTCCAGACTTGCCCAGATGTAGTGTTTCATCTGAGCACGTCGAGTAAACATCACAACCAAGCTGTGCTTCCACATTTACACTGGTCCAGATTTACTTGTAAGGTAGTTTCCTTTTCAGGCTTCAAGATGAAGAAAAGGGGAAACTTCTTTTCTACCTTGCCCCACATCACCTTTATTGCTGCAAGGCCACCACCTCTCATTCTCCCTCTGTCCAGAGGATGACATGTTACAGCCATGAAGTGACACTTTGACTGCTGGTTCTTCTTCCTCTATTTTTTTTGGGGGGGGGGGCAATACTGAGATTTGAACTCAGGGATTTTGCATTGAGCTACATCCCCCCCCGCCCTTAAACTGTTGAACATTTTGAGACAGGGTCTTGGTAAATTGCTAAATTGGCTAGGCTGAGGTAAACTTATAGTCCTCTTGCCTCAGCCTCTCAGAATGAGGGAATTACAGGCCTACACCACCACAGTGCTCCTTTTGGCTTAAGCTGAATTATATACCTGTCGACATTCAGTCGCTGTTACCGGATAGAACCCATAAAGAGGGGGAACGTGTGCCTTAGGTATCTCAGTCCCTATCAGCTCTTCATTCGGGAAAGTTCAAGTTCTGGAGGGAAGTGGAGCCCGAAAAAGCAGATGGAAGCTGTCAGGTCCTAACACAAGCCCGTCAGTGCTGCAGAGTTTATGCCCAGACCAGGGGGGACCCTGGGTCCTCTGATTCTGTGCCTCTAGACTCCCTGACCGGAAGCACCCAGGAGGAGATGAAGAGCTGCAGGTTGTGTTCCATCCTGGGAAGGCAGCTCCTGCCCCTGGAAGAAGGGCACACTCAGCTCTCCTTACTCGGAGGGTGGGCAGACGGTGTTGTGCCTTGAGTGCGTGTGAGCTTGTGTGCACGTGCATGTGTGTGCAGGGGGTGAACAGGGGTGGTGGGCCAGCCTGAGGCGAAGGCTGGGGAGGCAGAAGCCGAGTACCTCCATCCTCAGTGACCCATCTGCTCTGGCATCTGAAGATGTGCAGGCCGCAGAGCAGACCCAGTTCCCAAGACAGCTCAGGACAGCCAGGAAGGGAAGGTGGTTCTGGGCATATCTGTACCCACAGAGGAGCTGAAATAGTTCTCTCTGTGCATGGATGACGCAGAGAGAAGCAGAGGGGCTATGGTGCCTATTTTTTTTATTTTTAGTACCTTCTCAAATTGTTTTTAGATTTGAGAATTGCGGTTCCTAAAAGAAAGAGTACAAGGGCTATTTGCTTTCAGAGAGAGCCACTGGGCTGTTTATACAGTCCTGAAATGTCGTGTGACCTGCAGCTCCCCATGGGATGACAGGCAGTAAAGTCCAGCATGGGCCAGCTGGAGAAAGGCCCGTTAGACTTTGTGGAGATGCTGAACAGTAGAAGCGGCCCTGCCTTTTACTTTTCAGATGTACATGACATTTTCAGAGATGCTTATAGAGCCCCTGAGAGTGGAGGGCCTGCAGTCCCTTCCCACCCATCCTCATCGCTGTGCTGTGAGAACCGTGCCCCTGGCCTGTACCCCAAGCCCTCTGTAGCCAAAGGTACTGGGGCCTCGACTTCTGGCTTATGGGAAGTCAGCGGGGAGGATGGCACAGTGGGGGCTCAGTCTCTTTTCTGTCCCTATGGCGGAATGCCACGGACTGTGTCATTTACGAAGAAAAGGGCTTCATCTCTTACAGTCTGGAAAGTCCAAGATTGAGGGGCCACGTCGGGCAAAGGCCTTCATGTCGTGTTGGCCCGTGGCAGAGAGCGGCCCAGGAAGAGAGCTCGAGAGAGGAAGAGGGGACCGAACTCACTTTACTAACAAAGCCACTGGAGATCATGAGTGCAGTCCTGTGATGACAACATTAATCTATTCATGAGAGCAGAGTCCTGGTGACCTGAAGGTCCCACATCTCAACACTGCTGTGTTGGGGATCAAAGTGCCAACACATGAGCTTTGGGGACCCGTTCAGACCGTAGCAGGTGTGACGGGAGGACGAGGAAGATGCAGGAAAGGAGGAGAGTCATCAGTGTCTCCTCCTTGACCCTCTTTGGAGACCTGGGCAGAGTGACGGTTCTGCTGGCTGGCCACCTCAGGTCTCAGCTCCCAGCTTGCTCAGCGCCCTCCTGCATCCTGCGTGGCGGTGGCTTCTTGCTTTTTCCACTTGTGTGCACCTTGGCTGCTGGCTTCCTTCCCCTGAGTCTGCCCACACACAGCCTTGGCCGTGGCCTCCTTCTTAAACTCTCTTCGGAGCTACCATCTCTTCCTGCTGGATTCCTGGCCAAGGTCTCCTTCGACCATGTCTATAAATCCCTCCTCTCTTGCTTTCCCTTCTGCTGCCCCATCTTTGGGGGTCCCCAGCCCTTCTGTTTCCTCCTTGTGCCTCCTTCTGACCATCCCTTTACATCTCAGCCTCCTCCTTTTTCACTTTCTCTACATTCCAGCTTTAACTTAGAGAAGGGAACTAACCATCGTCAAGTACTTTGATGAGTGGAGATCTGGTAATTTATCCTGTTACTCACTGAATATTGAATATTATTGAGTGTGACCATGTGTGCAGACCATCCTGGAGTCCTGGCTGTATTAGGTCTTTGACCCTTTGTGTTACAGTCTATACACTGCCATCTCCATTTTACAGGTGGGGATTCTGAGCCTCAGAGAAGCTAAATACTGTGTCCAAGGCAGAGAAGGGGTTGAAATCTGCTTTCCTGCCTCCTGAATCTAAGCACTTCCTCCTTTTGGGCAATGAGAACCAAGCACTGAGTGCTTCTCATTTCCCATCGATGAACTTGAGTTGAACTTAGCAGAAGGTTCATGGTCTCTAAAATCAGCAAGTCTGACTTCAAGGGTCTGAACTGTAGAACATTTTCTGCTAGCTCATTCATCAGAGATGTTTGCCTGGCTCTGACTTTGAGCCTCTGTGCTCTGTAATTCACTGTGATTCTAAAAATTACCACTGAATTTCCCTAAAGGGCTTCATTTTAGATCCACAGTATCTTGACAATATAAGATTAATTTAAAACTAGAGCACCAGGATTCACTCTAGAGATTTCTTTACATATCATAAATTAGAGATAGGAGTCACTGTATTCTCTTCCCTACAAAGTGAAGATATGGGTAAACCTTTTGCTGGGTTTGGGGCCAGGGCCACCTGAGCATGTGGCCTCTGAAGCTAAGCATTGTTATTATTCAAACTTTGCACCCGTTAAAGGAACAGAGAAGAGATGCTTAGAAGGACCAGATTCCTGTGCCTGAGGCCAACTTTGCAAATCTAAGGAGGAAGTGTGGCTGATCAGGGAAACGGCAGAGCAAGGAGCTCATGGGACCCTGCCACACACGCCTTGTCAGAAAGGGCAGCAACAATGGCAGCCCGGCAGGGTGAGGAAGGGTCTGGGTAGCAATTCAGGCCTAGGAGATACCCAAGAGGATTCCTGTCTGTGAAAGCCAAGCCACAGTGGAGACACCTTGGGTCCCTGAGGCCATGGATATTGTTACTCAGCATGCTTCCTATGGATTCTGTCCCTTGCCTGCTTCTCATAGAATGTTTGTGGGAAAAGAATCTCTCCTAAAAACACAGGCCCATGGAGGTGGAGGATGAGGCCCACTGCCAAGTAGTCCTGCTGTGGTTGGGGGAATTAGTGGCGAGGATCCCTGTACTTCTAGAATACTCAAAGCAGCTTATTTGTGGTTGGTGTGAGAGTCTTAGGATTTCTATGACTCAGGTGGAAACTGCAGACAAGGAGGTTTTGTAGTGAGGTGAATACTATTTCCTCGTCCATGGTTTAGAGGGTAACAATCACCCTGCAAAGAAGCCACATGAGCTAGAGTGTTTATAAGCTCTAAGCATGGTGGCCATCTCTCACCACAAGCGTCCACAGCATGGCTGCACCTGGCCGACTTCCTCTAACTCCTAGGCTGCGTTCTCAGTAGGCTGATGGTCCACCGTGTTGCCATGGTTGCCAGCCCTCCCCAGAGGGCTGGTCACCTCCTCGACTTTACTGTCTGTGCTGCCTGTCCTTGAAAAAACTGTTTACACAGTCACAGTTGACTGTGTTATGTAGCCATAAATTCTGTGCCTTTACACAGCTCTGCTGCTTTAAGATACATGAGCAGCGTCAGCCTGTTTTCTTCCCTCGTCTATGGCAGCAGACTTGTTTTATTGTCCTAAAGAAACAGGCCTGGTCAGGTGTCCATTAGTAAATGGACTGCACATTTACGTGTCTAATTAAGCATGTGGCAAGTAGCAGAGAGGCTGCCTCAAAATGCTAGTGGGACAAAAGCAGTTGCAATGGAGCTAGAATATGGGACAAAGCCAAATAGCTCACAGGGGACAGTGTTGCCCAGGGAGAAGGGGAGGAGGCAGCTGGCCTCAGCTGCTGCCCAAGCTTGGCCTTGCACCCCACGTACTACTCAAAGAAAGGAAGCTATGGGCTGGGGATTTAGCTCAGTGGTTCCGGTGCCTGCCTCAAAAGCACAAGGTCTCAAACTCCATCCCCAGTACCAAAAAAAAGAAAGAAAGGAAGCTCTGAGGTCTCCCCATCCCCACTTCTGATATGAATGCCCTACTTCCTAGGGCTTCCTTCTCAACTCAGCAGCCATTGGAGGTTCTGGCAAAGCTTCAAATCCCTTCACAGACAGGCCTAGGAGGCACCTTCCAATGGTGTTCACCTCCTCCCTAGTGGGCCTCTCCACTCCATGCCATCTTTGGCAGTATATAGTCTGCAATAGCTATGGGGTTCCTCCCTGCTCAGGGCCAGGCCCTTCCCCACGCCCATGTTACCTCTAGGGCATGGTACATGGCCTTCCTGTAAGAAACCAGTTTGTTATAGGTCGCCAGGTTAAAATGCTGGCTGAACAGCCCCAGAGCCACCAGTTTGTCTGCAGAGACCTAAAAGAGAAAGACATCATCAGCATCACCCACACCTGTGCCTGAGGTTGTGTGTGCCCCACAGGCCATCTATCAGAAGGGAGAGCTCTTACACATCATAGCCTACAGCAGTTGTGGCAAAGCTATGGCATACATGCCACAGCGGGCTATATAACCGAAAGCTCTAAAAGGTTCACTATGACTGTCCTAGAGCCTATTCCTGGTCAGAAAGCTCATAGATGCCAACTCTAAAGGAAAGAAATGAAAAAGCAGAAAAGAGAAATGGTACAGAGCTCTAATGTACCCTATAGATAAAAACTTGACACCCACAACTCTGCACATGTCTAACTGGGACACTACCAATACAACCACATATGTTCTCCTGCGTGTAGCCTTAATAACCCTGTTATAGAGCAGAGACTTAGTCCGAACTTCACTCTAGATGCACCTGTAGTTGGGATTCTATGTTCTTCTGCTCATCCTATGCTTGAGCTCAAGACTTTCATCTTTAGCCACTTTATTAACGGAATTCATCTCACTGTAACAGAACAGTGCTTGGCACAGAGTGAGCACTTGAGTTATTATGATTACATGATTCTAAGTCTATGTCATGTCCACAGGCCTTACCTGAACAGATCAAGCCACCATGAGTGCAAGAGATAAACTGGGTGTTGGGCCGGGGATTTAGTTCAGTGGTTCCACCACCTGCCTCGCAAGTGCAAGGAACCGAGTTCGATCCCCAGTACCAAAAAAAGAGATAAACTGGGTGTTCAGGATACTGTATTGTGCAGAACTGTAGGACACAAGGGCTCCAGCATACATACATGTGTTCATCTTCACTTCTAGCCCAGAGCCTCACCTCTCTACCATGAGGTGTGACCACCATTGTTAAGAAACAGCCAACTGTTCCACTTAATATGAGCAGGTAGTTTGTTTTGGCCCTCTGTCAGCCAAAAAGCCAGACCTTTATGGTATTCTCATTCCAAAACTATCGGTTCTGATCTGCAACTTATTAGTATCAGACCTTGTCTGCCAAGCACATTTCATGCCTCACTGGGCTCAAGCATCTTCCTTAGTTTCACAGGAGTTAACTGCCTGCATATATCAGCCCTCAGGCACTTCAGGGCCAGTACAGGACCAGGACACTGGTCCTTCTGCTCCCTCTGCTGATCAAAGAGGGGATCTACATGCCATGTTTTACCAGATTTCCTCCATGTCCCCACAAAGCACCATAATTCATGCGAAAACCCAAACCTCAAATTGAGTCTGCATCCCTAGAACATACTATTAGGCAGCCCTCCCTTGCTACACATTTTTTTCCCCATACTTCCCACCTTGCTGCACATCAGCATTTCACATAATCCCTCTGAGTTCCCAACTCCCCACTTGGCCATACTACTGATTTTGTCCCAGAAAAATAAATGCAATCAATGTGGCTGTAGCTCCAGAGAATTTTCCAACCGTTTACCCCTGTGCCAAAAGGATGAGCACTGGCCCCATAGAACCCAACTGTCTATTTGAGCTGGCCATCATTGGTAGTTTGTTTCATACCAGACAGTATCAAAGCCTGGTCAAATCTTTCTTTAGAAAGCTGTCGTTGGGCCAGGGATTTAGCTCAGTGGTTACGCTTCTTGCCTTGCAAGCACAAGGTCCAGAGTGCAATACCCGGTTCCAAAAAAAAAAACTGTCACTGAAGTGACTACAAAAGGAAGGGAAGTCAGACTTTCCAGGTGTGAGGGCCAGAGACCCTGCCTTGGCCCTCAACTCACCTCAGAGAACTTGCCATCTCCAAACCACTGCACCCATCGCATGCCGGCCATGGCCTGGCATTTTGAGGTAGCCTTCCAGGACACCACCATGGCAGACCACCATGGCAGGCCACCAAGAGAAGCCCTTGATCTTTCCCCATACGAGGTCCCCTATGCCAAACTCTTTCCCGTCCTGGAAGAAAAAACCACATGAAGGAAATCAGTGACAAAGAAAGACCAGCACAGTCAAATTCTGCCCACTCTACTAATGCTGACAGCAATAATTAGCTTGTCATAAAATGTGAGCACCAGGTCGGGGAAGTGGAGCTCAGTGGACATCCACATGCATCTCAGCAGCAGGGGGGAAAAAGGGAGATGTCAGAGTGTATCTATTCAGGGGTGGTGGCCATGCCTGCAAAACCAGCACACTGGGAGGCTGAGGAAGAAAGGTCACCAGTCTGAGCCCAGCCTGGCCAGCAGAGAGACTTGGCAAGACCCCATCTCTTAAAAAGTAAATGACAGGGGGTGTAGCTCAGTGTGAAGCCCAGGGCTCAATCCTCGGCACCACAAATCAATAAAGTATATCGACACTACAATGTACTCTGAAGTATTACACAATAGAAAAAGGCAGCTGGGCATGGTGACAATGCCTGGATTCTAAGAACTCCGGAGGCTGAGGCAGGAGGATCCCCAGGAGTTTGAGGCCAGCCTGAGCTACATAGCAAGACCTTGTCTCCAAACAAACAACAACAACAAAAAACCCCGGAACCTAAACACCAATGTATGTAGGTATGGAGAGCTTCAAGATGCAATGCTTTTGGCTAATTAAACTATGATCCACAACCCTGAATGTATTAGACACATGTGAAACAACTCTTAGCTCTAAATAAAAAGCCAGTATAGGGGCCAGGGATTTAGCTCAGTGGTTCTGCCACCTGCCTCGCAAG